>FIZR01021997.1:0-11847 GCA_900060175.1 Ferrisia virgata
ACAGCTGGGGCCCGGGGCATCTTGCCCCTTTTGCCCCCCCTCTCGCCGGGCCTGGTTATGATCTGTGTAGATGAGCAAAGGTCAAACCTCCAAATGGGCAGATCTCTTGAGACTTAATCACAGTAGATGGTTGATTTTTGAATGTGCTATAGATCTTTTGATTTCCTATTCCTATCATTTAGCAGAAACACCTTTTCACTTTCCAATTTTTCATCCCCTCCTACCTCGCCCTTCCCTCCAACAAAATATGGACCTCCTCTAATTTGGACTCTAGGCTTTTCAAATTTTGATAGAGTTTTGCTACCGGCTATTCAAGAGCAGTATCCAAATTACAGCAATTTTGGCCTCATGGAGCGGAGTAATTACTTTTTTTCTTTCGCAAAACTAATTAAAATGAACATACCAAATGGAATGACTGTAATAGGCACGAGTTCTCTTCGAGAAACCTAACTGATTATTTATTTGTAAAGCTGACGAACCATTGTAGAAGATTTTTCATCTATAAATTTTTGAGTCGTTTTCTACAATAGCTTTCCAATTTCGATATTTTTTGCAAAAAATCAAGCTATGTTAAAAATTTCAATTTAGGGTTGTAAAGCTTTGAAAATGAGTAATTTTTCATTCTATGATTTTTATTCATGCCTTGAAAATAGTTGAGAAATTCTTCAACTCCTGAAAGCCTAACGTCTCCTCAGTGTCAGATTCTAAGAAAAAAAAAATGTGGTAAGATGAACAATTATCTGTGTTTCTGTGTTTGAAACTTTATAACTTTTATTAGAAACATTTTTTCATACCTTCATTTTTTCAGAAACTTCCTTGAAAACCACTGAACTGGTTTCGAAACTGGAGGATTCAGATTAACTGTTGAGGTATTTGTCTGTTTTGTCGTTTGAGGGTACTAAAGCGTTGCTCAAAAGTTTATCGTTGCTGGGTCGAGTGTGATATTGATGAGAAATGTTACATGTTTATGACAGATTCTATCCTCGTTTTTCGTCAGTTAGAAAAGTTATATTACTCGGATTCCGAGAAGTATGCGAGGCTTCCATTGAATTAAATTATAAACATCGTAGTAGATCTGAAAATTTCCGATGTACTTCGAACAAATTTTGGCCTTTCTAAGAAACCAAATTCAACCTTTCAAGATGGGAATTAAAAAAAAAAAATTTCCAACATTCGAAAACAATCAACATAAAATTTATTTAAATTTCCAAAGCGTCGTTGTACATTAGTTTATCGTAAAAGTACGGTTGGCCATTTTTTTCGTATTCTTTTGGTGAGGACTTCAACTCCAGTATCTGTTACTAATACGGTTTCCTCGAAATGAGTTGATAATAAACCATCAACTGTAACAGCGGTTCATTTATCTGGCCAAGTATCATCATGCCGATTACCTAGTTACAGGTAATAATTAATGTATCCATTAGTTAAGTTGCTAGAATTTTTTTAATTTCAAGAATAGAAAAATACCACGGGAGGAGGTAGAAATTACCTTGATTGATCATTGGTTCGATGGTGAAACAGTGAGCCGGTTTCATAATACCAACAACTTTGATTTCTGCGAAAATTTAAAGCAAATCGATAATTTTTCTTATCACAAAATGAGATCATATTAGAATAAACATCAGTCTGAGGCGATATAAAATAACCACTTACTCGCATTATGAGGAACACTAGGTACCGTATAAAATAGTTTATGAATTCCTTGCCCACAGTAACTTCTCACCATTGAGAATCCTTTAGACTGGGCATGTTTTTGTATCACATTACCTGCTTCATGATATTTTTTGCCCGGTTGAACTATTAGAGAAAGAGAACTCTGTATTAACGTATCGAATTTCGAACTAAAACTAAATTCAGTATACTGACCAGATTCTATTGCTTTTTGTAAACATTCGTGAGTGGTCTGAACCAGTTTTTTTTACCAATATCGCTGACATTTCCGATTAAAAAAGTTTCATTCAGATCTCCATGGTAATCTCGATGATGTACAGTAATACCCACTGAATAAAAAACGAAAAATAATTTAGCTAAGTGAAGGAACTTGATTAAAAAATTGTATCCGAGGGAATTATTAAGTCGTTGTACCATTACAAATATTGCAGTCAGCTAAAGGTCTCACGTCGGCAATACCATGGCAGATGACTTCGTTCACGAAGGTACAACACCACTTGGGAAACTGATAGTAATTCAAAGGTGACAGATACCACTCTCCATCTATACAGTTTTCGTATACTATTCCATCAATTTCTTCAGCAGTTGCGTTTACGTCGAGTATATTAGAAAGTTCCAATACTTCGCGACCAAAGCACAATTACAAAAGTATACATTTTACAACAAAAGATACTTAAAAGTAACGTATTTGATTTGAAAAAACGCATACTTTACAAGCTACACGCATGCCTTCGATTTCTTCATCTGAAAGTACGTTGATTAGGGACGCTAATTTGTCTTTTTGCTCGGTTAAAGGGATATCTTTTAAATCATCGCCGTAATCCGGTCTAGGTATTCTTTCCGGTACAGTACATCTCATTGTTTGCGAATAACGAAGGTCGAAGTTTACCTGGGAAGTAGATCACGATGTATTTACAATAATCGACGTACATTAGATAAAAACACATTTGGAGAAAAAGATGTACCACTAAACTGATAGTAAGGTCAAGCATTATAACTGCGTTGAGAATCTGAAGTTTTCTCCTTTTTATTATTTTCTGTAACGTGATAAAAGCTGAAATTACACCAAAAAAGCAAACATCGTTAAATTATCTAGAATTGGTTACCTATTAATTTTTGGATCACCTTGTGAGTTTCCAATTTTTTTTTGAAACATACCTCGTTTAAACAATGTGTATTTAGTCTAAAATGTTAATTAGATCCAGGTATAATAAGAATAATTTACTTGAGAGCAAAAATACTAGTTCATGGAACTCAATTTGACACAAGTTGGGCATTGCAGTTTGGCTGGTAAATTACACTCAGCGATTTCACAAGTTTCTGATCCTACATTCGTGTCTGTCATCGCGAGAATATTTTAATCAAGAAATAAATAAATTAAATATAAATTATTCTCTTAACACATAAGGAGCTAAAAATACAATATTATTGTTATCTTTATTTTATTGATAAAGAATAAGCGCACTCTATTAGTCTTGTTAACAAGCTCTCTCGGAGAAAAAAGAATAATTTGTTGATTGGTTGAATGTTGAATTGTTGACTGTTAATCAACTATTCAACATTCAACCAATCAACAAATTATTCTTTTTTCTCCGAGGGAGCTTACTAACAATGCTAATAGAGTGCGCTTACTCGTTACACACGGCGTTTTTATCGACTCTACAGTTTAGATAACAAACTAAAATATTATCATTACCTGTTATCTTTTTTTTTATTTTTATTTATTTATTGTTTGTCCGATAGAATTTTCGTTGTTAATTCTCGTAATATATTTAATTTCGTACGAATCCATTATAAATTAATTAAATGCTGTATTGTACAGCTTTGTCAATTACCGAAATGTACTTTTAATCAATATGAATCCGTAAATGTGTATAAAATCAAGTATTCATCGAAGTCTTAAATATGAGTGTCGAGAATACAATTCTGGTTATCTCTGAAAACGGTGACACTACCAAAAAACAGGTCAAGAAAGACGATATATTTGCTGTATGTATAGAATTTCCAAGAAATTATTCATTATTTCAATATTACATCGTGCTTACCTTTAATTTCTCCTAGCTTCGTGAAATCAATTGGATGGTAAATGTTACACCGATGTCAGATTCTCATCGAGACAGTATAGAATCCAGAGCAATACTTCAGCTTAAGACAACAGATAGTAACGCCACATCATCCACCACCGTAATGGATTTCAAATTAGAAGAATTAGCTAAATTTTTCCAAACTCTCGAAGATATACAAGATAAACTGGACGATTTAGTTGAAACAAATGATAGTGGTAGAACCAATGAATCCAATGGTACGTAATGTTGATCGGTGACGATTTAATTTATTCTATTTATAAACCTATTAACCACTCGTATGGTTACGACGATAATCCGACGAGAAACGATTAAGGTGATATTTTTATATTGTAATCTTTGTAATAATTTTTTAAATTTGAGAATGTTTTCACTTGTTTGAAAGATTATACCGTTGTTTAATTTTTATTACTCGGCGTTTTTTATTTTCATCATTTACGTACGTTTTCAATTGAAATTTTTATTACCTTAATTTACTTCGTTGCATCGATGAAGAGTTGACTGAACAGAAATTCATTGTGCGATTAATTATGCTTAGTTTGTAAGAAAATGTTCGAAGAATAGGCATTATTACGATGCAAAATATTTACACTGGTAAATACAAAACAAACGAGTAAGTATTATCAGTCTAACTGTTAATTTATAATCATGCTATTATTTGGTCGATTAAAACAACGAAGTAGAAATCGAGATCTTTCAAACATTCGATAGTCTTGGATATTATTGCACACAAAGTACCACACTGTAATTATAATGAATTATACTTTTCGAATTCAAATATTAATATTAAAAAGAAAGACATTACAATCGTATAGCATTTTCATCAAGAAAAAAACACACCGCCAATTGGAAAATTCGATTATTTAATAACACCCGAATAACAGTGAAAAACTCAACAAAAGTATGTATTATAAATATAGTAATTCGTTATGAATAAATTTTTTATTACCATCATAATACGCTCTCGTTAGTACATCCGCAAAAATCGGGTGTACTTTGATAGGTATAAATAGGTACGAAGGTACACATATAAACAAATGTAATTTTAAAATGAAAAAAAAAATTACACAAAAAAAATCATAATTACAAATTGCGTGACTAGAACACAGTACAAAAATTTATGTTGAAAATTTTAAATCGAAAATACGACGTGATTATAAAATATATCTGAAAACTTCATCGTATACCAAACTATCTCTCACCAGAATAGTCATAAATCGCGTACGTCGTTAACGATTCCCCATGTACTCCTTATTTACTCGTTGTTGAATAGCTCCATTAGCATCTTATTAAGAAACCTCACAAGCTGATACGGGTAAATTGGTCAAATTTGTTTCGCTCGCAATTGTACTTACTGCGTACATCGATCAACGTTACGTATAATTTGATTCATATTTTTAATATGCATGCGCTTATGTATCGAGTATGCGAACGATCTTTACGTATAAACCAAACAATCAGCACCACCGTTGCCGTAAGTCATCATAACTAGTCTTTCAGTAGAATTTGAATACAAATCATGAATACGAATCCGCATACCGATGCAACCAGCCTCATCAATCCGCTAGCTTTATAATCGCCGAACTGTTTTCTGAACACTTCGAAAAATACAATATACAACAACGTACCGGTAGCTATTGCTTGCAGTACCACCGATAGAATACCGATAGTATCGCTATACTGTGATTTTTCCGTCAAAATTAAACCTATAAATATACCCAACGGCGAGGTAAGAGCGAACGATACAATGTATCCGTAGGCGAGCACTTTTTTCACTTGAGCTGTGATGAGTTGTATGCCAACGAAAGCAGCCAGTACAACTTTATGACAGGATACAGCCGCCAGCATATACCACACCATACCGGTATCACTCTCCAAACCGACGGCTAAGCCTTCGAAAATCTCGTGTACACTGAGAGCCAACACCGTTAAGAAACTATTTACAGACGGTTTGCTAAAATCTGGTATATGCGAATGAGATGCGTTGTGATCGTCGTGGTGAGAATGATTGTTGGCTTCGATCTGATGATTACAACTGCCACTCTCGCAAGAATGATAATTCTTCGAACAGTGATCCATACTGAAACACTTGTGTTCGGTACCATTACCGAGTTGTAAAGGTACAACGTCGCATTTCTTGCTGGCCGTCTTTTCGCACGCTACACCGGTAAACGAATCGTTTTGCGATGCGTTCGTATCGCTGGCTTTTTCAGTCCGCATCAGAAAACTGTGTACGGTTTCTTCGACGAAAAACATCATAAAGAAACCGATACACATTATAAGTTCCGGATACGATAGCACGTACTGATGTATGATGTTTTCTCTTTCCAAAGTATCCACGCCTTCGCGAATCTCCGGCAACAGATGCAGAAATACTGTACAGATGAGTACGCCGCCGCCGAAATTCAAAAAGAACGACATTACTTTATCGAATGTCGACGGTTTGTCGCTTTTCGTACGAAACACATCGTTCAGCTTGATCGGTAAGAAACCGGCTATCGACGAAGCTATACCCAGAACAACGATGGCCGATATTTTAGCCACCACAATGCCACCGGAGAGTTTAGCAGGAGATACAGTTGTAGAAGCGGCGGTAGTAGTAGAACTGATTTCTTCAACCATTATTCACATGTCCCGATCGCAGAAAGTACTGTAATCAAAATATAATATTTTAGAAGCAAATTCACCATGCTACTGGGGGTGCTTAGCAGCATTCGCCATCACACAATAGCCTATATTAATAATCATCGTGATTAGGCTAAACATACGTATGTACTTACCAGTATACATGTGTTGGAATACAAATAAACAAACAAAAATCGTTAAAACTTAATGAGATAAGCTGAATATATGACCACGAATCATTTATCTAACTGTATACGATACGAATCACTTTTAGTTTGGAACGTTAATTAAAACTGTAAAATTCTACTCCCATGCAATAGGATACGTAGGAACACCTTTTTTTCGTGGGTAACTTATAGGAACTTTTCGGTTATAAATTTCTAATCAAATTTAATATACACTAAATCACAACGAAACGATAACTTTAAAAATAATTTTACTCACTAAATAAGTGCAAGTTGCACTTACGACGATGGAATGAACAATTCAAAAATATCTCTACGCATTTATTTAATATTCCAACCAACATCGTTGGCACGTATTACTCATAGTACTATATACCACGTAAATAACGCAGATTGGTAACATTTATCGCGGTGAATATGACAATTCAGTGTTGCCAACTTTTTATTTCGTATTCGAAAATATGTGCGGGGGAGTCGGTGCAGAATGAGGGGTTCGGTTTCGCATGGCGTTAATTGCTTGTTTGTACTTATCCAAGGGCTTGCAGTTTGAATTTATCGAAAGTAGCCGAATTAATTATTTTAGGTTCTGCTTGGTGCTTCTGCTTATACCTTTGGAAGATCACAACTTATTATTATTTTTTTCACAGATTTTTTTTTTTTTTTTTTTTACAAATAATGGCTTAGTTTTAAAATATATAAAAAATATTTTATTAACTTTTGACTTTTAAATTAACGATAGAATTTATTAGAGCCACAGTGATAAATCAGTTGATCGATAAATAAGAAAGGGACGTCACAGTTCATTTTTCTTTCTTTTTAATAAACTTCGGGTAATATTTAAGATTAAGTAATTTTTGATGTGATAGTGTGAAAAAAAAATCATACTGTTATGTACCAACAAATCACGAGTCTACGACCGAAGTATTGACGTATACAAGGAAGCCCAGGGTTTATCGTGAGATTTGTCTTGAGATCTTAAAAGAGCATTAAAACAATTTCTGAAAATACCAGACGTTTATTTTTGTCACTTCCCTCGCTCTACATAGATTGCAAATAATTTATTCGGCTCAATACTGACCAAAATTGTTCAAATTCGAACATTACATTATATATGAGTGGGGATGATCTTCGGGTTCAAATTCAGTTATATTCAAAATTAGAGAGAGAAAGGTGAAGAGTAAAAATCACAAAAACTGTTTGCTTTTGAACAATCAAAAATAATGCACCATATCCACAAAACAACCCCTTATGTCGATTAGGAGGAGAGATATGGAGGTGTTCCTATTTTTGATCTCGAATGAAGTTGGCTTCTCACCTCTCCCCCCTCCCATTAAACTAGGTGGCTGAAATTTGACGTGTAAGTTAATTACATGATGCAGACTTGCTTTTTGGGTGTTTTGACTCTTCAAACCAATGGCACCTATTTACATCTACAAATTCAAAAATCAGACTCTACGTTAGGTTAAGTTAGGTTTTTTAAATCATTTTTCAAGTTTTATTTCACATACATCTCCTCTCCACATTGAACCAGAAGGTTAAAATTCGGTACGTAGATTTAGCGATGGTGTTAGATGTGATGTTTTTGAGTTTCAACTTTTCAGCCCCATATTGCATTCCTTTACAAACCTCAACGAATGGGGGTTGATCAGGTTAGGGTTGATGTTTTTTGTCCCTTCAGAGGTAGTTCCGCCCATATTTGCCCTACGAATTAAGCTCATGGATTGAAATTTGGCACGTATAAAGATTTAGTAAAAGGTGGTAGAAGGACTGTTTTTGACACCCGTTATAGATCCGAAGAAGTGAAGTTGGGTGAGGTTAGATTTCATTGCGTTTTGGTCGTTTCTCCAGCTAGTTCTCCACTGGATGAGGGAAGAATATCAACAAAATCCGTTTCGGGGTCTTAGGAGATCATTAGGACAATTTTTAGCCATGTCAAATGCTTATTTTTATTTTTATTTATTTTTTTATTTTTTTCACAATATTAAAATTATTTACTCAGCTCGATACCGATCAAAATCGCTCCAATTCGGTCAATCGACTCAGTTTGGAGGCAGATTAATTATATATGAGTGGGGATAAACTTGGGTTAAAATTCAGTTATACCTCAATTTTGGGAAGGGGTTGATGAGGGGTCAAAAACGTAAAAACTTCCCTTTTTTAAACCAATTTATAGAGAATCACAAGTTGTATAAAATATCCAAAAATCAACCCCCTAAGTCAATTAGGAGGGCAGATATGGGGGTTTCCCCTATTTTAGATCTTGAAAAAGGGCTCTTCCTCGTCTATCTCGCCACCAAATTCAGCTAGGAAGTTGAAATTTGGTATGTACATTTACCTGGGAGTCCTGCATGTGTGTTTTGGGAGTTTCGACTTTCTAGTTCCATTGCACCCTCGCACGGCCCCAAAAAAGCGGTTTTTTGATATGTTTTTCTCATTTTACTCATTTTTTTTATTTTTTGTTCCTCACATAACTCCCCTCCAGATTATGCCAGGAATTTTAAATTAGGTATATACATTTAATGGGGGTCCTGGGTGTACCTTTGAGGGGGGGGGGGTCTCGACTTTTCAGCTCCATTTCACTCCCTTTACAGCGCCAAAAAGTGGTTTTTTGGTCGTTTGTTTTTTTTATTTTTCGAGTTCGTTCCTCGTATAACTCCCCTTCAAATTGAGCTAAGCACTTGAAGTTAGGTATGTTCATTTGATAGGGGCCCAAAATGTGCCTTTTGGGGTAGTCAACTTTTCAGTCCCATTGCAACCCTTAACAGCCCTGAATATGTGGGTTTTTGGTAAATTTTTCTAATTTTTAGAGTTTGTTTCACGCATAACTGCCCTGCAAATTGGGCTAAGAAGTTGAAATTAGGTATGTCCCGTTTGTAAGGACTCTTGATGTGCCTTTTGAGGGTCTCAACTTTTTACCCCCATTGAGCCCGTAATAACCTCAATACTGACCAGGAAAAAAGCATATCAATTCTCATTATTGTAGTATGCCACGAAAATCAGGGTAATTTTTTTTTTTTTTTTGAAGTAAAAATACGAATACGTAGTAATTAAATATAATGATGAAAAATCGAAAAAATCATCAAAAGAACTAGAAAATAAGAAAATTATGTTTTTAAATGATTTTCATGATGTAAATTGAAGTATTGAATAAAAAAATGAACTATACTTTGCTAATTTTCTAGTTCTTTTGAAGAATTTTTCTGATTACTACGTAATCGTATTTTTACTTTGCAAAAAATGAAAATAAAAACGAAAAAAATTTGGCTTGTTTTTGCTTAATACTATATTACTAATTCAGTTTTTAGTTTTCTTAATTTTTTAAATTGCTAAAAAATAACGTTTTTTTGGAAGAGGGAGGGGGGTTGGTATTCGTTATTATTGAGTTTTTGAAACCTGATTTTTATCACTACTCTTACGCTTACAGTAAATGGCCGACACATGTTTCGAATTTTTTATACGTGGTGCTTTGTCAATAGGCCGAGTAAATTCTGCTCCAAGATGAGTTATAAGGTCACTCGTGTCAGTCATCGTTAATATTTTGTTTCATAAAGAACAAATTTATTAATTTATCAATTTAAACGAAACATTAAACTAAAATTCCTTATCCCAGCCTCAATTTCAGTCAGCGACACTAGCGCAACTAGCGACTGTACAACTAGCCAATAGCTTAATTCTAAAAAAAAAAAATCAACTCCACTTAAAATAAGATATACTTAGCTACCGTGGATACTCACGTTGGTGCACAAATTCCTTCACAAATAGGATCCGATAGCTTACAATAGACAACAAAGCCAATCGCCAAAAGTACCAATACACTCAATAAAGTAGAACAATGGCAACAGCAACACAACGTCGAACACATTTAATATACTCAGTACGTAAAACCCTCCACCTTCGAAGTACCCAATCACTCAAGCTGGACTAGAAAAGTGTCATTTGAAAAAAACCAAAAAACTAAAGTAAGCAACTTTACAATTTTGCGAAAATAGTGACGCAGACGATCCGAAAATTTACAAGAAAACGCATCGATTTTTCCGCGTCATATGTACTTGGTTTGACATATGACATGACATATGGTACAGTTGAAAAGTTAACAACACCTACGAAATTTGTACATCGCACCAACAGCCAAGAAGTATTGGTAACTAAAAATATATATGTATTAGGGCTCCCAAGAACACAATCAGGTCTCGAATCAGTTACCAAGCACAAGAACACCAGAACAATACAAAAAAATAAAAGATAAAACTTATCAAACTTCAAGCATAAGTATAATATATAAGTATATGTACTTATACGATACCAATACTACAACCCATAAATTTATTATTTATTTCTGTCTAAAGACCACCGACTGAGACTTGTGCCACGTTCCATCTTTTTTCTCCAGGTGAAAGCAGCGTGTTTTTTTTTTTCGAAAAATTATTCAAAAGGGTTTATTCAAATCGAGTAGGTAGAAATATTATTTTTTGTTTTGAAAAAAAAAAAAACTCAACATGAGTAGGAACCAATATCGAGCCATTAAGATAACCAAACGTTTAGTAACCTTGAATAGAAGCTAGTGCTTTTATTTAAAAGGAAAAATAATAACAATAATATATTGTTTTTTATCACTTCACACGGCTCGTGTGATTTTTTCTAGGCACAATAAAGTTCCATTTTATCATTTTACACCAATTATAAGGTCAGCATGAAGTTACATCTTAGATCTATACACGTACATGTTTTAGAGCATCTACGTACTTGATTGAACTTGTTGAAAGTTAAAACGATTGCGCCGAAAAAAAAAATTAGACCAAAGTGTAACGTACCCTGATAAACAGACGAAAATCTTTTTCATAAGTGTTTTTGTTTCGATTCGAGTCCAATTAATTACTTAGTACGAATTTATCAGCGAATCGAGTTGATTTGAAGTACCTAAAATGGTGAGAATAATGTCATTATCTCGTGTGTGTATTCGGCAAAATAAAAAATAGAAAAAAAAGCATCGCTTTGCGTTGCTTTTTCAGCCTGATTTTCGTCATGTATTATAATCACGAGAATTGCGATTCTTTTTTCTTAATCAGGATTGATGGTAGGAAGGGCTCAATGTGGTGAAAAAGTCAAAACTCCCAAAAGACCCATCTAGGATCCGTGCGTCATGTACATTAGGGTGGGTCAAAAAAAACGATTATTTTTTTTCACTTGGTACCCTGAAAAACTGGTTGGTAGATACCTTAAAAAAATTCTATTCACGTATGAGCTCTTAATTTCAATAGGAACTTCCTCCGTCTTTCAGATTT
>FIZR01022002.1:3593-36104 GCA_900060175.1 Ferrisia virgata
AACTCTTGGTAAAACTTCGTCCAAGGTATCTCCATTAAAAAAAAAAAAAAAAAAAAAAAGCGAAAAAATAATCATTATCAAGACGTAACGTAATGCCAAATGAAAAAAAAGGGAAGGAGAAAACCACCGCGTAAAATTTCGCGTATTTTTTCTTCAATGATTTCCAAAATATTGCAATTTAAAATTCTCCAACTACCTTGCTCTTAATTCCCAAACGCGACCGGGAGATTTAATTTTTTCCGAATCGAAAGACGTTCTTGATTTTCGACACGCTTTACTTCTACTCTGACTGAATACTTCTCTTCCACCAGCTATTTCAATTATCCTGTTTTCAATTTATAACACAAAAGTAGCTAGGTTAAATTTTTAAACGAAACATCAACTATTTAACATGCCAAGCTAAATTTTTGCTCAATCAAAATTAAAGCCCTCAAGTCTACGAAAAAATAGCTCGCATAAAGGGAAAAAAACACTACAGATAGATCAATAAATAATCTAATTAAAAAAGTAGGCCTACAGCTATTTGTTTGTTGCACCTCTATCGATGTATTTATATATTTTTTAATTTAAAATTCTCTGTAATTTAAATTTATCGCGAACGAGAGTATTTTCTACTTCGAGAAAGAATTATACATTATTCAGATCACATATCAACTAAGTCGTCAGTTTAATTAAGAAATCGATTATCAGTATTATGGTGTCTGATATGGTCAAGTTATTTTATTTCAATGAAACATTATCGAAATCATTTCTATATAAAGATTATCCGTGATTGCGAAATTCTCAAGAAAACAATCATCGTGAATTTTCAGCCTGATTTTCATGAAATATTATCAGCGATGCTTGTCTACTAATCAGTAGAGGGTGGGGAAAGGGGGGGGTGCAATAGAACTAAAAAGTCGACACCATAAAATGGCACATCTAGGGCCTGTGTTAAATCTACATACCAAAATTTCAACTTCCTAGATCAATTGAGGAGAGGGAGAGATAAGTGAGAAACAAACAAAAAGTAAGAAAAACCAATGAAAAAAATTTTTTGGGGTTGTGAGGGGGTGCAATGAGGATGACAGTCGAAACCTCAAACAGGCGCATCTAGGACCCATATATACTAAGTGTACATACTAAATTTCAACTTCCTATCTCAATTTTGAAATAGGTTATGCAAGGAACAAACTCAAAGCATGAGGAAACCCTACCAAAAAACCACATTTTTGGGACTATGAAGAGGTGCAAGGGAGTGAAAAGTCGAAACTCCAAAAAGGCACATCTACAGCATCTGCTAAGTCTATATACAAAATTTAAACTTACTAGCTCAATTTGGAAGGGAGATAAGGGAGGAACGAGCTTTATTCAAGGTCAAAAAAGAGAAAAAGTCCTCATATCTCCCTTCCTACTTCACCTAGGAAGCTGATTTTTGGACGTGTCATACAACTTTACATTGGCTATTGATCGGTTCAAAATGGAAATTTTTTTACGATTTTAGTCCTTCAGCAACCCCTTCCTCCAAGTTGGGCACAACTGAATTTTGACCCGAGGTCATTCCCACTCCAGAATATCAGATCTGTCGCCAACCAAAGCTCATTTCCTGAATTTGATCGATTTTGGTACGTATCGAGCTGAGCAAATGATTTTTAGTTCGGGGGAAGTGGATAAAAATAAATATCTGTTATGGCCAAAAATGGTCACCATGGTTTTCTAGGAGCCCAAAAGGGTTTTGGTTGGAATTCCTCTCCTCATCCAAAGTAGGTCGATAAACCAGCCTGATTTTCATCGACAATACGACACAGAAAATCAGACTAAAAACATTCATTTTCGTGAAATATTCAACATACGTGAATTGTTCAGTGAAAAAAAGCTTATCGACCTCGTAGCTTTTCTTTGGACTAGAGATATTTCTAGAACAAACTGGAAAAATGGCAAAAACCACTGTAAAATTTAGGAGGACCATGGTCCGTAACAGTTTTGTTTTCAATGACAACATGACAGAAAAATTGGCTAAAAACTGAATTATTAAGCTTCAATTGTTTGTTGGTTAGTTCAGATCTTTATTTAAAAACCCAGTATGAAAATTGATAAGAAAAAATTGAAATTTATTAAAAAGAAAATCCATCATTAAGCAATTTTTCATCACATATCTGAGTAGGTAAGTATAAATGTAGTTTTTTCTCAATAATTCTGAGCGTGTCAATGTCAAATTTCATTACTTCATTAAAAGATGAATATCGCATAAAAGTGTAATATATTTCAGTCAAATTTTCCCATAAACGAGATCAAAATTACATAAAAAATTTACTCCTAATAAATAGTTAAAGAAAATAAAATGAAAAAAGTTGATAGGAAAATAAACTACCCAATCCTCATTTTTCACGCATAAAAAAAATTGGCTCGATTTCAAAACTGTATAAATACACGAGAAAGCCAAAAAGAAAGCCTACATTGGGAACATAACATTTCGCGAGTAAAATTTTACTTTAATCGCTTGTTTCCATCTTCGTAGAAGGAAAATTTTTCCTCAGGCGAAGCATCGTCTGCATTACTGGTCGACCAGAGAGCAAAACTGCCCTTCTCTGCGAACCCTATACAACTGGATCAATTCAAAACTGACTATGTATTTCGCAAATGTCAAATGAAAACAATTAAAGAATTATTTATACGTCGACATAACAGCATTAAGGCTACACCAGACAGCCATTTTATTGATTTTAATAAATATTCAACCATTTTTATCCTAGCCATCTTATTGGAACTTTTTCAAAAACTTTTCGACATGTACAGAAAATATACGTATACAGTACGTTTACAATGTATGTGGACCAAAGTACAAAAACTTGTTCTATGTATAATACGATATGAAAAGAAAGAGAAAGAGAGAGAGAGAGAAAAGGAAAAAATTATTTAAAAAAACAAATTACTGTGCCATTCGACGACGCTTCGGTATTAAATACGACATCCTCCTTCGGGAATTTTTTAAAACTATCGTTGCATCCAATCCGAGATACGAGAGTTTTGAAAATTTTATCCTAAAGCCCTCTATAGCTTTCCTTGTTAGCCAACTTTTTCTAATTCTATCTCATGGGAGAGTCGTCTAGTTTATGTCCTTGTAAGGTCCGACAACCCTCTAAATGACCCGACAACCTTGCTGGTTGCTGCGCTCCCGAGCTCATAAAAATTAAATCGCCAACGATTACCGCCTAATTATTCCACAAAGGTATTTCAAAGCTATCATAAATGTTTAAGAGTGGATTATTACGGATTAATGGTTTTTTATCCAGTAATAACTTTTTAACAATAAGTAATTTAAAGACTGCTTGCTGCTTACTCGTATATACAGCGTGTTTTGCAGTAATCTCTCCTTTCTTAAACTGGTGATAGGTCAACTCATGAGACTTACAAGTATAATGATTAGCATACCCAAAAAATTCAAGGGGCTAAAATGTGCCGTGATTAAAATTTCAATTTCACCAAACTTGCCCCTCATATTGAAAATTCATGAAAAAAAAATTAATAATGATAAAAATTCACTGTTTGTTCTAAAACGTAGTGTATACTCTCGAGTATGTGTGGTATAAAAATCAAGAGTGGGAGTGAAGTGGTTCGCAAAATGTGATAAAATGGATACAGAGAAACATGACTAAAAATTTGAAACTTTTTTAATCTTTTGAGAATAACTTTAGAAGAAGTTACCATTAAATAATTTTTAAATGAACAAGTTGGGGTGGTTACCCGGAGAGTTGCATTTATACCGAGAAAAAAAATATCAATTGAAGAGAAAAAATTTAGTCATTTTTGGGCAAAAATAAGGGGGAAAATTATAATTTTGAAGGTAAATGTAAGAGAAACAAAACGATTGCGCCACAAGGCAAAGAATATAAGTGAGCGATTGTACTGAAAAAATTGCGGATGAAATGGTTTGCAAACTGGGATGATATAAGTATTAAAATATTTTGTTGAAAATTATCATGAAAAAGTTATTATAAAATCCTCACAATAAATCTTTAAACTGAGTGACCGAACACATCCCCTCCCCCAAATTGTTAGAAAAGAAACCTTTAAGTTGCTTAACAATGAAAAGAAAATGTAAAATCTTGAAATTTTTCAATATATATTTTTTCTCCCTTACGAAGCATTTTTTAAAGTTTTTGCTCAGATCCATTGATGAGGGGGGAGGGAGGACTGCTACACATTTTAAACAGTTTTACCGGAGAGCTCATAATAACTTTTTTAGGTGTTATTCAAAAAAAACTAAAAAGTTTGAGAATTTTTAACAATATTTTTTTAATACGTGTATCGTCCCAGTTTGCAAACCATTTTCATCTCTAATCTTGATTTTTTTTACCACAGTCGCTCTCTAATATTCGTTGGCTTGTGGCGCAATGTTTTCTTTCTCTCACATTTACCTTTAAAATTTTAAATTTTTTCCCCTTATTTTTGCCCAAAAATGACTAAATTTTTTTTCTTTAATTGATATTTTTTCTCTCCGTATAAATACAACTCTCGGGGTAACCACCCCAACCGCTGAGTTGAAGGTGCTCTGTTGTTCATTTAAGAATTTTTAAAAGAGGTGCTCATAGCAGCTTTTTCCAAAGTTATTCACAAAAAACTAAAAAAGTTACAAATTTTTAGGCATGGTTTTTTGTTTTTATTTTGTGATATTTGATGCACCACTTCATCCCCACTCTTGATTTTTATACCACACATACTCGAGAGTATACACTGTTTTAGAATTCACAGTAAATTTTTATCATTATTAATTTTTTTTCTGTGAATTTTCAAAGTGAGTGGCAGGTTTTGTGAAAATGACATATCTTAGCTCCTTCGATTTTTTGGGTATGTTAAACATTATACATGTAAGTTCTATGAGTTGACCTATCACTGATATTAGGACAATGGGGTCAATTCGGAATACCCGGTATAGGTAGGTAATTTTCTTCATTCGAAAGATATTTTGGTTGAAAAATACTTCTTCATCTAAATTCTAAAAATTTCACGCCTAATTTACCATTGTTATTTTAATTATATACGGAGCAATTTCGATGATAAATCTTTATTCGTTTTTTCTACGGAACAAAAAAAATTCACGTCCAGTCAATTTTATTTATACGTAGATTATAAATAAATAATTTGATAGCCAGTACCCTTAAAAATTTCATCTTTTGACCAATTTCTGCTTCTCTTTTTATAAGAATAGATATATAAAATGAGTCTTCGAGTTTTCTAATATTATACTATATATAAGAAACTTTACGCACCAAATGATTAAATTTTTTCTATCGCAGATAAGCTTTAAAATTTATTACTTGTGGGAAAAGAAACGTAAAATTTACGAACTATACACGGACCCAGATTCCGCCATTTTGTTCTTATTATAAATTTAGTATAGTAAAAATCTCGTGCACCTATTTCATCTGTTTCAATATAAACTTTACTCGTTATTATTTTCTCATTCGTTTGTGTATAAGAACTGTACGAAGTCCCTAATAAGTACCTAAATATAAAAATACTCTATCTGATCGTTATTATAATCACTATAGGTGGTGATTTTTATCTTTTACCAACTAAAATGCGGAAGGGAAGGAGAAAAAAACCCTTAGTTGAATTTCTACGTTTCGCGATGAATTCTTAATAATAGGTCTCGTTTATTGGGTGAAAATGAAAGCTTATCTTGTTTCTGGTAAATTAAATTTCAAACCTGTACGTTTCGTTGGTCGTTGCTCTATGGTACCGTAATGCTGCTCTAGGTAGGTCTACGTATATTACGTACCTTATGAACCTGTACATATAATTTCGTATCAACACGGCTCGAATGATGACCAGTAATTACGCACTTTTGTCTCGTTTCTACCCAACTTTTACGCATGTTTTGCGAATAAATATGCCTACCGATAAAGATAAATCATTACGATAATGTTTACGAAGGTAAAAGAAACCCAAACCAAAAGAAAAATATCAAAAAATTCGTTTTTTTTGGAAAATTTTTAAATTGATTTCAAAAATTTATATTCTTATCTAAAATTTTTGATTGCTTAAACCCATAAAAAAAAAAAACAGAAAATAGCATAAAATATGAGACAAACATGAACAAAAAGTGTAAAAAATTAATCAAAAATCACGAAAAAATGGTGAAAATATGTAAAAATTTACCTAACATATGAAAAAAACTATTTAAAGATATCGAAAATTGATCAAAAATTAATGAAAAATGTTGAATAATAAATAAACACTGACCAAAAATATGAAAAAAAAAACGGTAAACAGCAGCGGAATTCGGGTAAAAATTTGACAAAAACTGCTGAAAAGTGGAGAAAATTGTTCAAAAATCACGATAAAATGTTAAAAAATGTGTAAGATTGAGTTACCTAAAACATGAAAAAAAAATTTTTTTAAATCGTTGAAAGTTGAAAAAAAGTTTGGCAAAAATTATTTAAAAATGCAGAAAATTGATCAAAAATCGCGAAAAAATACATAAAATTATGAAAAAATTGACCAAACATATGAAAAAAAACATCAAAAATCGTTGAAAATTGGATAAAAATGTGACAAAAATGGGTAAAACGTACTGAAAATTGATTAAAAATCGTTGAAAAACGATGAAAATTGTACAAAAATTTGGGAAACATTGGTAAAAAATGTAGAAAATTTGTTAAAAATTACGAAAAAATGTGGAAATCAGGCGTAAATTGTACGAAAATATGAAAAAAATTGTTCAAAATCATCGAAAGTAGGTTAGAAATTTGACAAAAGTGGGTGAAAAGTGCAAATACATGATCAAAAATTAGGAAAGAAAATCGTTAAAAATCATCAAAAATTGAGTAAAAATTGAGATTTTTTAGCATTTTTTTTTATCTTTGTATAATTTTCATTCAGTATTCAGGATTTTCTCGTGATTTTTGATCAATTTTCGGCTATTTTTGTCCATTTTTGCTAATTTTTTACCCAATCCTTAGTAATTTTTATCGATTTTTGATTAATTTAAACTAATTTTTAGTGATTTTTTTCGTTATTTTTATCACATTCATTTTTTATCAGTTTTTGTAAATTGGTTACCCAATTTTCAATGATTTTTAATAATTTTTGGTTAATTTTTAGTCATTTTTTAATATTAATTTGGTAATTTTTTCGTTATGTTTGTTTAATTTTCATAATTTTTCACATTTTTTTTTGCAGCTTTTCGAACAATTTTTAACGGTTTTTAATTTTTGATGATTTCCAACGATTTCTAATCAAACAAGGTTAAAAATTCGGAAAATTTATCAAAAAAAACGAGAAAATTTTGAAAAAAAAGCGACTAAAATTTAAAAAAAATCATGAAAATAGTTCAAAACTTACTAAATTGATGAAAATTGACCAAAAATAGGATAAAAATTGAAGAATCGAACAATAATAATGAAAAAAATCATTAAAAATCGTTGAAAATTGATTAAAAATTACTAGAATAATGTTGAAAAATGAATGAAACTTTGACAAAAAATTAGTTGAAAATACGCAGAAAATTGATCAAAAACCATGAAAAAGTTTCAAAAATCGGTTGAAAATTCATCAAAAATATGAGAAAAAAAATCTATAAAAATCATTAAGAATTGGGTAACAAAAATTGGCTAAAATACATTAAAAATGCGGGATATAAACCAAAAATCGCAAAAAAATTTAAAAAAGCAAATGTAAAGTGACCTAAAATTTTTTAAAAATAATTGAAAATTGTGTAATAATTTGACAAAAATAAATTAAAAATGCGCTGTTTTTCGTGATTTTTGATCAATTTTCTAAATTTTTCACATATTTTTGTCAATTTTTTAGCCATTTTTCAACGATTTTTAAACTAATTTTTTTCTCATCTTAGGTCAATTTTCAGGTATTTTGTAACATTTTTTCGTAAATTTTTGATCAATTTTCTGCACTTTTTAGCCTTCAATATTATGTTTGTTCAGTTTTTACTAGTTTTTAAACATTTTTTCGTGATAAATGACGCTCGAACAAACTTGCCTACTGTATTTTTCAAATAAAGTTTGAACAGTTCATGGTCCAAATTTGGCAAAGGTCCATTTTTAGGAAAGGGGGTAAGAGGGGTTGAAAAATTGAAAAGTGAAAAAGTTTAACTGCCAATCGATAGGAAATCGAAAGATCTGTAACAAATCGAAAAATCAGGTGTCTACATCGATTACGGTCCAATAAATCGGTCCATTTGGACCATTTTACGAATATTTCGACAATTTCTCGTCCGTACAGATCGTACTAATTCAACTAGAGGGTTGAAACTTGGCAGATAGTTGACTGTAGTGCCCAGGGTGTGCCTTTTGGGGGTCTCGACTCACCATTTCTAACTCATCCCATTACAGGTCCCAAAACAAACATGTTTTCAACGTTTTTGAATAATTGCTTCCTTCTACAGGTAACCCTAATTGTGCCAGTGCCTTGAAACTTTGTACACAGGTCAGAGGGAGATATGCGAGGTGTGCCTTTTGAGGGTCTCAACCATTTCTGTCCAAATGGACCCCTGCTACAGCCCCGGAAAGGATTTTTTTTTTCGATTCTTTCCAAATTTAACGATTAAGTATGGGTAATCGTAATACATTCCCATGGAAATTTGTTTTCGCCGTCCATTTTTACACGACGATGAGGAATAGATTAAAGGTCGTGTACCTGCGCTTCTTTCCAAACTTATATTCCAATCAAAGGAATTTACTATCGCGGTAGGAAATATAGGAACGAAAAAGTGTACCACTCTAAAATATCGATATGATGCATTAAAAACCCAGTACGACGAATTAGGAACGTGACCAACAGGAAAACCTGACTGAAAAAGCATCGCGACGCAAAGCTTGTATTTTTTTCAATTCGAAATCCTCGAAAAATTTTTTCATTTTTCCGTCATAATCACGATCAGCATCTTCCTACTTGATTGCAAAAATCGAATGCAAAACTTTTTTATACCTTGATCATTTTTGTGTTAATATTTTTCAAATGCAGAAAATTTTAATTACTGATTACATTATAGAAATATATACCGAATAAAGCAATAATAACGAATTAAAAAGCGACACTGAAAAATGTTGAAAAATTCATCGCGTACACGAAAATTAAATTTCGCTAATCAACTAATCTGTTTTTATTACTATAACGAAACTCATCCGGAATATTTATCAGATTCAGAATGGTCGACTCGAACTTGGCATCGGTTTTATTTAAGGAAAACGACGCATCTCTCGATAAATAGCTGGTATTTCTTTTATGATTTTAATGAACGGAATTGTTGAATAATTAATAAAGAAAATTCGTTAAGCAGGGTTGTTTCGCGGTAAGTAAGAAGTATAACGTTTCAAAGAGAAAAAAATATATACGATACGATGCGCGAATGCTACGAGTAAATCCTACTTATTAAAAAATAAAAAGCAAGCGAAAAAAAAAAATATATATAGATATCCACGTCGATGATAAATAGACGCTTGCAGAGCTCCATCAGTCTACACGTAGCCTAAGTAGTATAAAATACAGCAGGTTGTAAATAGATAAAACCAGGAGCACTAGTGGTAGGTATTTGCACGATATGCAATTCTAATAACGCGATTAAACATAATGGTCTTTGGTTTTGACTGATTCGTTTGCTGGTCGCATCATTACGACAGTTGACGACGTCGGATTAATATTTGGAATTAATTTCCGCGCTGTAATGATAAATGAAATACGACGAACGAGCGAGGGTGGCTGGCTATAGTAGTCTGCCTGTGTGCGCCTAGATACGTAGAGGAGCTGAGCTGGAGGTGGTGGGTGAGCTACTACGCTGGCTGCATAACATGTACATGCAAATGGGTGTAAGATAAATAGCTTCGACTTTAACTCGATCGTCTAAACCTCTCCGAATTGATTGTTAATTTGAAAGCCGAACGTATTTTACTGATAAAGGTGCTTGTATGTACAAATAGGTCATCTGTATAAGGTGGCTATCGTAATCAACTGGTGGTAATTTGGCAAAAGCGATCGTGTTCCAGCTAATAATCGTATTTACCTAAGCGATGAAAATATTCATCTATATAACTATCAAAGCTAAATCATCTGAAGCGTTAAGCAAAACTATTCGGCATTCGGTATTCGGGTCGTATGATGATGTATAGTAATACTCGTAGTATAGTAATAGGTTTGCGAGTATATACATATATACATATATATACGTACATATAATATGAATGGGATATGCGCGAAGGCGCGGGCGCACCCCTTTTCTACCAAATAAATGATGCAAAAACAAAAACAACTTTTATCAAGCCTCATTTCAAGCGAATTTTCCGTCTGTGTTCGTTCACTACTCCGGGTCGTAGACGAACGTAGGCAGCAGGTACACAGACCTACACATTCACGTGTAAAAGCTAGTCAACAGCACACACACACAACTGCAACGAAGGCAAGGAAAAAAAAATCGATTTTCTTATTTTTCCGCTATGTCTACGTTGCGAGTATACCACGAGCAGCGTACACTAAAAACGGTGACAATTTCAAATGGCCATCAAGACCAAAAAACTTTTCTTATCTCGAAGCATACGAGTATAAACGTTACGACTGCCACTCTCATACACACAGCATGGCAAGCATCCTATATCCTAGGCAAAGCCTACTAAAATATACGAAACCAACTTTTGCTGAGCTATACGATGCTGGTTTAATGGCAGGCATTTCGCAATCGCCGCAACCTGCCTGAGTAATTACCTGGAGTCACGTAATTTATACTGATGAGCTGCCGGAGGTATTTTATGTACTTTTCGTCGCGTTTGTTGCTGAGATTGTTGTTGTTGTTGTTGCTGTTGTTGCTGTTGCTGGTGGTGGTGGTGGTGGTGATTGTGACCATGATGGTGATTATGGTGTTGCTGCTGTTGTTGTTGTTGTTGTTGTTGCTGCTGCTGCTGCTGCTGCTGTTGTTGATGGTGATAATGATGATGATGATGACTATGATGCGATGATACGGTTAGATCGGATGATGTAGAAGGTATTACTGGATGTGGCGGTGATGAGGTCTCTTCGCTGTCGTCGTCATCATCGCTCATATCGAACGGAGACGATTCTCGGCTACATCCGCTATCGTCGTTGTCCGCAGCGAGAATATTGTTTGAGGTGCCATTACAACCATTGTTTTGTTCGTTTTGTTTATCACAACTGTGAACAGAAAGATAAGCAAACTGGTAAGTTTTTGTGTTGATAAGAGAGGCGAGGTATTTTCAATGCAGACAATTGATAAAACATGATAAATTAGGTAGGTACTCTTTTCTATTGATATCTGTATAGCAATTAGCTCATCAGTCAATGGTGGGAGCAGAAAAAGGGAGGGAAGGGGGAATGAAATGACATCAAAAATGGGGCTGAACAGTTAAATGATATATGGAAAAACAGAAGAAAAAAAAACAAACCTAATCACTGAGAGGGTTAAAAAATGATCTTGAAAGGCATAATTCAGACCCCTCCCCCCCTCAGATGCATTTAGGACCAGTATTGAATAAACATACCAAATTCCAACTTCCTAGCTCAATTATAAGGGGAATTGTGAAAGAGTGCAATGAGTCTGGAAAATCGAAACTTCCAAAAGGCACATTTACGCCCTCTACCAGGTCTACATACCAAATTTCAACTTCCCAGCTCGATTTGGAAGGGAGATAGGGTAGGAAGAGATATTTTTCAGGATCAAAAAGGAGAAAACCCCTCATAACTCCCCTCTTTACTGACCTAGAAGGCTGATTTTTGAATATGATATACAACTTTGGATTGTCTGTCGATTGTCTCTGAAAGAAACAATTTTTGCCATTTTAGCCCCTCAGCACCTCCTCCCCTAAATTTGGGCATAGCTGAATTTTGAACCGAGGTCAACCCCACTGTAGAATATCGAATCTGCCGCTAATCCAAGCCCAATTCCCGAATTTTATCAATTTTAGTTAGTATCAAGCTGAGCAACTGACATGGCCAAAAATCGTCGTAATGGTCTTCTAGCGTCCCAAAACGGATTTTGTTGGAATATCTCTTCTCCCCCGCCCGTTTCATGCCGATAGACTGTAATAGCTTGGTTTTCTTTGACGATATGACATGAAAAGTCATACTAAAAAGTGATTAGTTGTAAAATTAAATGATATCAGAAAAAGGCAGATAACTGTGAAGTTACACCGCTTCAGTCACCGTTTCGGTTTCGGTTTATACAATTTATTTGGTTTCGGTTTCTGAACAAAACTAATGATTTCATTGTTACGGTTTTACACCCGAACATCCATCAGCCTATCATCTGACAGTTGGTCCCTTTTTTCCAGTATCTGTCATTGGACAAGTAACCCAGTTTTTTGAAGTCACATCATTTGGATCCATTTTTCAGCTCAATGTTCTGTGTAATTTTGTCAATGAAAACTAAGCTATTACTGACTGTCAACCTACGTCGGATAAGGCATATCTAGGGTCCTTACTAAATGTACATACCAAATTTCAGCTTTCTCGATCTATTTGGAAAGAGAGTTATGCGTGGAACAAACTTAAAAAACTCAAAAAATGAGAAAACCTGGCCAAAAAACACATTTCCGGGGCTGTGAGTGGATGCAAGGGAGCTGAAAATTTTAGATCCCCTAAAAGCACATTTAGGGTCACTAATGAATGTACACACCAAATTTCAACATTTTAGGTCATTTTGGTGGTGAGATAGGGGAGGAACCATCTTTTTTCAAGGTTAAAAAGGGGAGAAACCCCCATATCTCCCTTTCTAATTGACCTAGGAGATTGATTTTTGGATATGTTATACAACTTCGGATTTCCTATCGACTGACTCAAAAAGAACAATTTTTGTGTTTTTGATCCCTCAGCACCCCCTCCTCCGAAATGGGGCATAACTGAATTTTGACCCAAATTCATCCCCACTCATATATATCTAATCTACCGCCAAACTAAACCGGTTTACCAAATTGGAGCAATTTTGGTCTGTATCGAGCAGAGTAAAAAACTTTAATGTGCCGGCATTAGACAGCACGCCATCTATTATCAGAATCAAAAAGCGTGTAACTGGTTTGAGCGCCGACTCGTGGCCCACTGCTGAACTCAGGGTTGTAAAAACCCGGCTAGCGATGCGGTGAGTTACCTGTAGATAGCGTAGAAAGCAACGGGGAATTACTACGTGAAAGCTCAATAAAAAGACCTCCCTAAAAATCATCCTGATTCTACAGGCATAGAGAACACGTTCGTGTTAGCCTTATCTACTTGGGTGTATCAAAGGATAACAGACGGTCGATTTCAGGCGACTTAAGATCTATTCGATTGATTGAAATAACCTTAATGTCCGGAAAAAAATTAAAATAAATATCTGGCATGGCTAAAAACTGTCTTAATGGCGTTCTAGAACTCCAAAACGGATTTTGTTGGTATTCCCCTCCCCCCCGAGCCAACCACCGTAGGTCGATAGACTGCATAGCATCCTACTAGTTTTCATTGACAATATGACACAGAAAATCTGACTAAAAACTTGTAAATAATGCAGTTCTGATCTAAATAGCGTGGCGGCGGAGGGTTCCCTGAAGCATTTGTTATTTTATACGCAGGCTTCATTAAATTATTTTCATGAGAATACTATCGATGGAAATGTAGGCAGGCAAGTATATCGGATTTTTTAGATTTAGCACATCACAGGCACTTCAACCATCAGTCATACGTTACATTTCAATTTAAGCTAGTTAGATTTGAAATTAAAATAACGTGGAAAACCGCATTCAATCTGTACGACTGGATTTTAAAACTCTCGGATAAAAGTCAAAATAACGCTGAAAATCCTACACGTTCTCAATTAACACAAACGATATGTGATGTGCCGGTTGGAAAAATATACAGCTAAAATGTACACATCACCAGTATCTCGTAGATTACGCAGAATATGGCCATAGTACGTAAAATAAAAACGACCGCTTGTATGCCACAACATTTCCACACACACACACACAGCAATACGATGTGTACGAGGAGTACATGAAATGAGAATTTTAATTTAACATGTTATTCCACGATGATAGCGTAATTCAAAATTGACGCTTTCGCTATATGAAAATTAATAGACGTCACCGTTATCCACATAGCCTTTCGTCCCTTAGCAGTTAATTATCTTCTAATTCGATATAAACCATGTCCCATCACACGGTTAAGATCAGATAGCTGCCTGCTGTATCGTTGGGATTTTTTTCAATCTCGGATTACGTCGAAGCTCGTTTCAGCATCGGTAACCTTTCGGTATTCTATACGATGAAATACGATTCTCGATAATAAAACTACCCAATGCCCAATAATCGAGCAGATGGCGGATTACTCGATGAAAATCCAATTTCCGTTTATATTACTTTAAAATATTTTGCAAACGAGTACCTATAGCTATCTACCTATCTACCAGTGCTCCCAAGTATATTCGTTTCTATATAGCTTCGAATAAGGGGGAAATAAGAAAAAGAAATAGCACGAGTCGAACAGACTATTTAATTGTTTGTAACATTTTTTCTATAAAGATATTTCGCTCTATTTTCTACTACACATACGCACCACGTACGTAGATAGACTCGACGAGACTTATAAAAAAATATATACTATAAAATGGAACGATGAATCCGATCGGTGAAAATATTCCAGTAGCAGTGGCACGAATAAAAGAAAGAATAGCAACCTCTCTGGACACAAAATAAGCTCAATATCCGATTATTTGACTCGATGTATTTCGAAAAAGAAGAAGAAGAGAGGGAAAAAAACAGGCTGCACATGTACCTACAAATGTATATCTATGTAGTACATACATATTAGGTACACACTATACACACACGCGCAAGTAGGATAATAACTTCGTTATCCACGCTACAAAGGTATCACAGGATCCCTTTGCAACAACGTATACCGAGCTTTATACGAGAATAAGTTGCAGATGTGATATTTTACAAGCTTTGTATATATATATACGTACATATACCTACTTACCTACCTACCTATCTACTGCTATTCGCAAAACGAAAGCAACTTAGTAGAAAATACACTTCCATAGATGTTGGTGTATGTACTGTTCAATATGTCGTTGGTGGTTAAAAAATATCTCTAAAATAATCGACCTTCGTTTTATTATGGCATGATTTTTTTTTCTCGAGTCGAGTCGAGTCGCAGTAGGTTCAAAATTCGTAATCGTATAGGCCTTTGCCAACCCTAAAGTATAAATTGTATACTCGACGCGACTTACTTTTGTCATCTTTCGATTAACTTTACTAATGGAAAATAAATTACCCCGACGAAGGCGTTATTTTCCATCTAAACTCGGACATTATTTTTCAAAATGAAAATATGTACCAAGTCCTCTTTGGTTCTGATAAATTCACTATACGTTTACGAATAAGATTTGTACTCGGTGGTATGCGATGTTTGAAAATTAAAATACCCATCGTAAAAATTTCGCTCCATAGAAGAGCCATCGTAACGGATTTGAAATACAGGGTGTTTCGTAAAGTAGGGCGACAAAGCGAGTCACGAATATTTTGCGATGGAATACGGTGAATCCGAAGTAGTGAAGTGATTGCTCAAAGGTGTAATAAGAAAATGACCTACAGAATAGTCAAGCATTTCAGAGTAAGCCAAAAAAATTAAGTTAAAGTGGAGCACTAGAGCAAAAATTTGAAAAATTGTAATTGAGTGATGATTTTTGCAGAATTGATTGTTGTTAATTTTTTCATTTTTGGTTCGAAGCGAGGCTGGGCGATTTTCAGCAGAGATTTGGCCTCCTTGCTGGTGACGCTCCTGTTTAAAAAATGTCCTTATATGTCCTTTTTTCAAGGTTTTTAGCGATGTCAAAGATTACAGGTAGATGAAATCTGACCGATCCATTTGGTAAAGGTATGCTTGTTTTTTTGAACAACTTCGACATTGAAGGAGTTATTCGTAATGATTTTGAAATATATAACTAGTTTGAGCTCATCAAACTTTGCAGGGTGTTCCATCTCCATAGTATGTCCTTCATTCCACCAGCGATGCAACTTAAGTTACAATCGTGTATGATAGTTTGCATATCCCAACCGCTGCAGGAACTGAGTTTTGGTATTTAATGATTAAAATCATTTACTCAGCTCAATGCTGGTAAAAATAGTTCAAATTTAGGCAATAGACCCGGAATAGCGATGAATTAAACATATATGAGAGGGGATGACTTTGAATCAAAATTTAGTCATGTACAAATTTGGGAGAGGAGGTACTGAAGAGCAAAAGTCGCAAAGGTTGTTTGTTTTTAAGCCAATCAATAGAGAATCCGTAGTTGTATAATATATCCAAAAATCATCTTCTTTGATTAATTAGGAAGGGAGATATGGAGGTTTCCCCACTTTTTAACCTTGAAAAAAAGAATTTTCGTACATATCTCTTCCCTCCGAATTGAACTAAAGAGTTAAAATTTGGAATGTGGATTCAGTAAAGGTTCCAGATACGCGTTTTAAGGGTTTCAAATTTTTATTCTCATTGCAATCGTTAATAGCGCCAAAAACTTGGTTTTGACCAATATTTATTTTCCGAGTTTGCACTTCTCATATGTTCCCTCCAAATTAAGCTAGAGGGTTGAAATTTGGTATGTAGATTCTATAAGGGTTATGAACAAGGCTTTTGAGGATTTTTAACTTAACATCTTCATTGCACTCAATCATAGCTCCAAAAAAGTGGTTTTTGGCCTGCACTTTTTATTTTTTGAGTTTGTACTTCTCCTTTCTCCTCTCCAAATTGAACTAGAGGGTTGAAATTAGGTATTTAGATTCTGGAAGGGTTTTAAATGCGCTTTTTAAGATTTCGATTTTTCATGCTTATTGCATCCACCACTCAAAGCCTCAAAAAAGTAGTTTTTGGCCAGTTTTTCTTATTTTTCAAAGTTGTACTTCTCCTTTCTCCACTCCAAATTGAGCTAGAGGGTTAAACATTGGTGTGTAGGTTCAGTAAAGATTCTAAATGCGCTTTTTGAGGGTTCCGACTTTTCATCCAAATTGCATCCACCCGCAGCCACAAATAAATAGTTTTTGGCTGGTTTTTCTTATTTTTGAGTCTGTACTTCTCATATTTCCTTTCCAAATTGAGGTAAAAGGTTAAAATTCAATATGTAGATTCAGTATGTGTTCTAAATGCGCCTCTTGAAGGTTTCAACTTTTTATCCTCATTGCATTCACTTACATCTTCAAAAAAGTAGTTCTTTGCCAGTATTTCTTATTTTCCGAGTTTGTACTTCTCATATCTGCTCTCCAAATTAAGCTGTAGGGTTGAAATCCGGTATGCGCGTTCAGTAGGGGTCTTAGATTTGCCTTAAGGGAGTTCAACTATTCATTCCAATATCTACCGATACCTTTGCTATTGCTCAAGAAAAAAATCGCAGAGCGTTCCTTTTTTTACTTCACGACCGGATAATTCGCATCTCTTCTTTACCGTATGAAAATCAATCCCAAAAAGCAACGCTTTATCATTTTTTCAAGCAGAAATCGTACACCATATGCATAACTTTTCAATGGAAATCGGAGACCAAAATTAAAGAAATTACTAGAAATTTTTAATAAAAAAAAAAGAACTTGACCCCTGTAACAGCAAAGATATACAAAGTATTCTACACGAGCTTAATTTAAATTGCATTGCTTTTGCCATACAGGAGGTAGTATCGATACGAAACACCCTGTATACAAAATACGTAGTTTTGCCAAATTTCATTTATCTATTTACAATATTTGGCAGACGTTTCAATACATAATTTTGCCCCTTCAAATTGGAATTACGGCAAACTTATTAACGTTACTGTAGTTTAGATTGCTCACTGCCAGGCAAAATATTCGTAACACCTCACAAAACACCCAGTATATCGTCATTTACTGTAATGAAGATCATTAAGCGTGAAAAATAACAACCCATCTCGTACCTTTAATTTTAACGCTGCGCTACATCGCCCAAATAAAGGTAATCTTTTCAGAGGTAAAAAAAAAAAAAAGAAAAAAAAACGAAAAGAAAGAATATCTCCGGCATCGAATATTAAATATCTATCTCCATCAAGGTAGGTAAATACCCAAGTATAAGCGAGTATAGCGAGCTACTCGAGCGGCCGATCAATCCGATAAACAATTTGAGCCAAAGGTAAAAGCAAAAGGTACATCACTGCGAACGCGAATTCCACTATCGCATCGGACAATCCTTTTAGATTTTAGTTGCTCCGGCGATTTGAAGGATTAAAATTAAAACTCCAACGTGAATTTTTTTTTAACCTTTTACTTTATACGTTTCCTGTTGGTTTTTTTTTTTTCTATACTCGCGCGAAAAATAGAGTAAAAAGGAAGAAAAAACTTTTTACCAGGTATCTACTTGTACATGGTATACAGAGCAGTTTGAGCACCGCGTTCCGTTGTTCTAACGTATTATACTTTTTTTTTTGTGCAGTAGTTTTCCTAATACTTTCAACTTTTTAAATGAACACCGCCAAAGTATACGGCGGTGTACGCTTTGGTGGGATTTCGCTTGAAGCTCAACTATATTACTAGCCGGTTTTCTCTTTCTTTTTTTCTTTTCTTTTTTTTTTTTTTTACTAAACGAGTTGTTTTCCTGGAGCTTTCGACTTTCGTCGAGTCCGCTGGGATGGAAATGTTCGATTATTTGAATTTTAAATTTTCAACGCCCGTCGCGCTATACTGTTGCAGGCTCAAATCGGCGAATTGTACTTTTGGCATTTGCCATATCTAAACGTCGAACCAACCTATCGATTTAAATGCCAACCCTCGCCCATACCCCTCCACCCCTCCCTCTGGTACAAGTTCTTTTCGCTTTTTGTAACGAATATTTAAAATTTGTATTATTCGTAAATCAAATACCTACCTAGAGCGATAGGTATAGAACAGAAATGCCACATGTTGCGGTTTTAATTTATTAGATTTTCAAAACCATCGTAAAATTGTTGTTGTAGGTTAACGGTGTAAAGTTTTATTGGAAAAAATTTACATTTTACATTTCCAAAATTGTTTTAATTTTTATAACTTGCAAAGTTTCTCCGCTAGGTAAATGGAGCAGGTAATTGGGCAGGGGTAGAAGAAACGTACATAACGTGGCCGGAAAAGCCAGACGTTTCGTGGAATATTAATGTACAAAATACTCGACATTTTTCGATACATTTTTATTTTTCAGTTCATATTTAAACGTAGACTTGAGGCAAATTGAGAGAAATTTTTTGCCCGAGGAGTAACAAGGCTTCTGAGGCCCCGGCAGCGAAAATTAATCCATCAAATAAATCAATCGTGATTGGATCGGTTTTTAATTATTTTTCTTATGATCTTGATAGTACAAAAATCTCGAATACATCGCGAATCGTAAATCGTACAAAAAATTTAATAGAATATTATCAATTGGAAATTTTATCCTTTACAATTTTAGATCTATGAAAATTTTCTCTAGGATGTACCGTACTCGAGTAAATTTGTGAATTATAATTTTTGACATACGGAAAATCATCAATTTGGAAACTTTCAGCGAATCTGCGCGAATGTTAACACAATTCTGATGGTGGGAGGAGGGAGGGAAGAGGAGGAGGGTGTTCTGCTTTTAGAGCTCACAGCACAGCAATCCTTCTAATCACCCTAGGGAGTAAAAATTCTATACATTTGGACGGATTTCAATTCAAAGTTCGTCATTTGGTAATCAAAAAATTGGGCAAATCCAAAAATTCAGTTGTTTCCCATTCAGTGATGCACCCAGGGTGAGGGAGGTTACTTGGCTTATTGCCCCCCCCCAGGCATGAAAAAGTTGAAAATTTTTCTCATTTATGCCGAATTTAATGTCGAAATCATCACTTTCTTAATGAGATTTCAAAATTTGAATCCCCAACTTCGAGAAATGCATTTTTTATGGCTTAAAAATCCCATTTTTTCAAAATTTTGCCCTCTTTAGCCCCTTCCTTAAAAAAATCCTGGTTGCGCTTATCTTCCTATAAGGATGGGCTAAATTTTGCTTACGAAATGATCTGAAATTAATAAGGTAATCATTTCAGCTTACTAAGTTGATTTTCTCAATAACGAGTAAGTTCAAAAATTTTCAAAAAACTAGGAAAAATTTAATGATATTGAAGTCAAGTTTTTACATTTATTCCTTTTTTTCAGAAGAAATAGATGGGGGACATTAACTTTAGATCATTTAGCATACTTTTTAGAATTTAACTCGCATAACCGATTTTTCAGTGATTCCTATTGGTCGATTGATGATAATAGCCTGATTTTCATTGACAATACGACGTAGAAAATGAGGCTAAAAATAGACTTTGATAAAAATTTACCCTTGAATTATCATAAAAAAATGTTCGTTCAATTTAAAATATCTGAAAGTGTACAATTCAAATGAAATTATGTTTGTGCATATTTTTAAGCCACCCTGTCTCTGCTACACAGTGAGATTTCATTTCAGTCATAATTTTCAAGCAGTTCGGTTGAAATTAAAAGAATGCAACTTTTATAGAATTCAAAACATTTTTAAATCCTTTAAAAAGTATCGTTAAACAAAGTTTTGAGAACTGCTTCGATAGGCCAAAGTGATAAATAATTATCGCCTTAATTGAAATTTCGTAAAAATATATTTTTATCTTATTACTTCAAACAAATTAAAAACTTATAAAAAATGGTCGTTTATATAATTTCTATAGTTTTCCCAAAAATGAAGCAAAATACCAGTATGGCATTTTTTAGTCTCATTTTCTATGTCAATGAAAACCAGGCTATTAAAGTGTATTGACTAAAGATGGTGGGGGGGGGGAGGACGGAATACCAAGAAAATCCATTTTAGGGTCCTGGAAGACCATTAAGGCAATTTTTGGCCATGTCAGATATTTATTTTTATTTATTTTTTCCCTCGAACATTAAAATCATTTACTTCGCTCGATACCGACCAAACTCGTTACAATTCGGTCAATCGACTCAGTTTAGCAGCGGATCAGATATATATGAGCGGGGATAACCTCAGGTCAAAATTCAGTTTTGCCCCATTTTGAGAGAGGGGGCGCTGAGGGGCCAAAAACACACGAATTGTTTCTTTTTGAGTGAATTGATGAGAATCCGAAGTTGGATAACATATCCAAAAATCAACCTCCTAGGGCAATTAGGAGCAGAGATATGAGGGTTTTCCCCTTTTTGACCTTGAAAAAGGGTTGTTCCTCCCCTATCTCCCCATCGAAATGAGCTAGGAAGTTGAAATTATGTATGTACATTCAGTAGGGGCCCCATATTTGCCTTTTGGGGGCCTGACATTTCAACTCCATTGCACCTCCTTCACAGTCTCGCGAATGTGGTTTTGTTGGTCAGGTTTTCTCATTTTTTGAGGTTTTTGAGTCTTTGAGTTTATTCCTCGCATAGTTCTCCTTCAAGTACAGCTACCAACTTGAAATTAGGTACGTACATTCAGTAAGGACCCTGAATGAGCCTTTGGGAGGTTTAGACTTTTCAGTCGCATTGCAACCCCCCCCCCCATCCCTCACACTCTTGAATACGTCGTTTTTTGTGATTTTTAAAGTTTGTTACTTGTATAACTCCCCTTCAAATTAGTCTAGGAAGTTGAAATTATGAATGTACATTCAGTAGGGGCCCCATATGTGCCTTTTGGGGTCCCAAAATTTCAACTTCAGTACACTTCCTTCACAGGCTCGCGAATGTGGTTTCGTTGATCAGGTTTTCTCATTTGTTGAGTTTTTTGAGTTTATTCCTCGCATAGCTCTCCTTCAAATGCTACCAACTTGAAATCAGGTACGTACATTCAGTAGGGACCCTGAATGAGCCTTTTAGAGATCCCCACTTTTCAGTCGCATTGCACTCCCCCCTGTCCCCACACCCTCGAATATGTCGTTTTTTGTGATTTTTAAAGTTTGTTCCTTGCATAACTCCCCTCCAAATTAGGCAAGGAAGTTGAAATTATGTATGTACAGTCAGTAAAGCGTTAGATGTGTATTTGGGAGGTTTCGAAATTTTATCACCATTGAACCCCTTCTACCCAGACTACGGATTGGGGCATCACGAAGCGATGCTTTTTAGTTTTGTTTCGAGTAAAAATACGTATCTATCTAAAATAATCGACACCAAAAAAGAGAAAAAAAATCCACGCGAATATATGAATAATTATACAAAACCCATAGACTTAATATATTCACGATAAATATACGGTAGGTCGATTTATTTGGTTCTCGTTTTTTTTTTTTTTTTCAAATTAAAACATATCAAAGTGCGCAAACACATACTTTATTCAATGGAACACCATCTATACAAAAGATTCATCAACACCATTGATCCCCTTTATTCGGTACATAAAACATCTCGATAAACCGAAGCGCGCTCACGTGTCATCATGACGCTCTTCAGACGAGAGAATAAAACATCAAAGAAAAATATGATAATGAATTACAACACATCGCAAACGAAAATAAATTTCAAAAACAACAGGCGTAAGAATAAAGTTTGCTTTTTGTTATCAGTGTGCTGTGTGGTGATGGTAACGATGGGCATGGCAACGACGATGCCAGAGCCAGCATCAAGGTGTGCTGTATGCAAGACGTTTTTTAAACCTTCGAAATAAAAGCGAATAATATTTTTTCGATTGAAAAATTACGTCATAATTTGTGAAGTCAGCGCCATGGGTGCGTGACTGAATGTAAATTTTGTTACGGCTTTGTTATTCATAGGCAAACCGTGTCATTAAAATTGCTGCAGTAGACACGAAGAGAAAAATATACGTATAAAAAAATAGGTACAATACGAGCGTAATATAAATTAATATACGTAAAATTGGCCTACGTAAAATATGGCGGCAGAAAATTTTCACAGTCAATATTTTCGAATACTTGGTTAGCAGTAATTTTTTTAGTCTCAAGATGGTGTTATACAAAGCAATATGAATCGTATCACACACACGTATATAGGTACGATGACTTTTCGAAACATTGAAATATTCAACTTTTTCCACAAGAACTTTTCAAAGGCACGTTTTCAAGTACCTGAAGCCCAGATAACACTCGAGTGTATAGTATAGAAATTTGTCTAAAAAAAAAAAAAAAAAAAAAAAAAAAAAAAGAAAAGAAAAAGTCGTAGTTGTGCAGAGATGCACGATACTTGAGCACATACTAAGTATATGAGAAAATTTCCACCCATAGTTTTCGTAGCCATACCATATACCTATAGCCCCGCAGCTATATAATTTTATAAAATACTGCACCTTACAACCTACAACCTACAACCTACAATACTCACCTAAACTTAAAATCACAATAATGACTAATTCAAAAACGAGAAAAGGGTTCCTTACAATTTATAGTTGGATTTGTGCAGAAAATGCTATATACAAAATATAAATCGAATTACGAAGGGTTTGTAAAATGCGAATGCTCTATCAATAATGCGGCTCTTCTGCATTAACGAAATTTATTCTAAGATGGATTTTAAAACGGACTCAGCGAACATGGCAGCGGTGTCGTTTTATATTCAAAATCAATTACAGCAAACATCTAAAATTACGCTTCCATCTTCGACATCGACTGATAATGCTCGATACTCGAACTGTACCCAAAGTAGTATTCCGCTCAGCTTAATAATTTCTAATTCCTACTATTGATCTTAAATAAGTTATGAACACGGTAAATATTCTCGCTAATTCGTGGCATTTCATTCGCATCGTAGTAGGGGTAAGTCCTCGGCGAGCGAGATGATTGTAAATTTGTCTCCAATTTTGAAAATACATAGGTACAGATGGTACCTACACCTACTCGCTATCGAGTCCATTTCCAAACACGAGGTAAGATATTTGTGTTTCTCGCACGAGTATGTTCATCGTAGATATTGCATTCGGTTGCTTTTTGGTCTCTTTTCTTTCCACATCTGTGTGTATTTTTCTGTCTCTTTTTAAATATAAATCGTCTCCATTATCGCGGACGTAAATTTATCTACGAGACCGAACGAATAACTACACCTGGATGGTGGAAACGCGAAGATACTCATTTTTATCTCCGTACCACTGTATACCTAAGGATAGATAAATAAAACCAAATGATACCGCGATTATTACCAGCAATCGTTTAAATTGATTTTAGTTAAAAATTTAAAACAGAAAAAGTTTCATCTTCGATGGCAGATAATGACTCCTGGGCCGCGATGTAATAATTTATCGTCTATGCTCACGCTAGGTTTGGGTATATTTTAAAGGCTGTACGTTTATTTACGAATATGCATCTCTGTATTATGAACTTGACTCGAATTTATACGAATGGATTTTGTTTTATACGATGCATAAAGCATTCCAGCTACAATTTTACTCAATGTAAGCGTTCACTTGATTCATAATTTCATAGCTCTTTATAATAGAAAAAAAAAAAAAGAGCATCTCATCTACTAAATCAATGTTTTACATTTGTACACCTACCAAAAACCCCATGTTTGGGGCTTTGAGAGAGTGAAATGGTGCTGAATAGTGAAAACTCCCCCCCCCCAAAGGCACATCTAGGGACCCTACTAACGGTGCATACCTGATTTCAAGTTCCTAGCTCAACTTTAGAGGAAATTATGCGAAGAACAAAATCAAAAAATAAGCAAAACTGACCAAAAAAACACATATTTGGGGCTGTGAGAGGAAGAAACGGTACGGAAAAGTCGAGACCCTCAAAAGGCACATCTAGAGTCCGTACTAAATGCACATACCAAATTTCAACTTTCTAGCTCTATTTGGAGGAGAGTTATGTGAGAAACAAACTCAAAAAACTCAAAAAATGAGAAAACCTGACCAAAAAACATGATTTTTGAGACTGCGAGGGGCTGCAATGGAGCTAAAAAGTCGGGCCGCCAAAAAGCACATGTAGGACCCTTACTGTATCTAGATAACAAATTTCAACTTCCCAATTCATTTTGGTGGCGAGATAGAGGAAGAACATGCCTTTTTCAAGGTCAAAAAGGGGAAAAACCCTCATATCTCCCCCCTTAATTGACCCAGGAGGTTGATTTTTGCACCTGATATACAACTTTTGATTTTCTATCAATTAGCTCAAAAAAGGGAAATTTTTGCGTTTTTGCCCTTTTAGCACCTCCTCCCCCAAATTGGGGCATGGCTGAATTTTAACCCAAATTCATCCCCACTCAAATATATTTAATCCGCCGTTAAACTGAGTCGATTTATCGTATTTGAACGATTTTGGCCAGTATTGAGTAGAGTAAATGATTTTCATGGTGGGGGAAAGAAATAAAAAAAAATATCTGACAAGGCCAAAAATTGTCTTAATAGTTTTCTACGACCCCAAAACGGATTTTTTTTGTATCCCCCCCCCTGCATCTAACCGCCGTTGGTTGATAGACTGTAATAGTCTGGTTTTCATTGACAACATGACATGGAAAATCAGGCTAAAAAAGCATTGTAATGATTTGCATTTGGAGAATGATTATTGCAAAGTAAAGCAGATTCTCGAATTGTCTATTCATGGAATAAAAAAAGGAGAGCTCTGTAATGTTTATTATTGATCAGTGGTAGGGGTACAGGGATTGTTGAAGTCTTCCAAAGACATATATAGGATCCCTATTAAATCTGCATACTAAAATTCAACTTCCTTGCTCAATTCGAAGAAGAGATATGCGAGGAAAAACCTCGAAACACTCGAAAAACCTGGCAAAAAACTGTTTTCTTAAGGCTTGTGACATGAGGGAGTCGTGGGGGAGGGGTGCAACGAGACTTGAAAGTCGAAACTCACCGTAGGAACATCTTAGAACTTATCTTAAATCTACATATCAAATTTCAACCTCTAGTTTATTTCGGAGGGAAAATATGCGAGGAACAAGCTCAAAACATATGAAAAAATGACTTATTTAGGGCTGTGAGGGGACGCAATGAGTCTGAAAGTCGAAACCTCCGAAAGGCACGTCTTCTACGGCCTCCACCAAGTCTGCGTATCAAATTTCAACTTCCCAGCTCAATTTGGAGATAAGATGTGGAGGAACAGCCTTTTTTCAAGGTTAAAAAGAGGGAATTCCTCATATCTCCCCTTGTAATTGACCTAGGAAGCTGATTTTAAGATATGTTACACAACTTTGGATTGTCTATCCGTTGGATCAAAAAGGAACAACATTTCCGATTTTAGCTCCTCAGCACCCCCTTACCCAAATTCGAGCACAACTGAATTTTGACCAGAGTTCATCCCCACTCCAGAATATCAAATGATCCGCCAACAGAAGCCTATTCCCCAAATTTGATCTATTTTGGTCAGTATCGAGCTGAGCAAATAATTTTTTAGGCTTGAAAAAAAAAAATAAAAATAAATAACTGACATGGTCGAAACTGGTTTTCATCGTGTTATAGGAGCACAAAACGGATTTTGTCGATATCCCCCTCTCATCCACCGTAGGTCGATTGACCATAATAGTTTGGTTGTTGAAAACATGACACAGAAAATCAGGCTAAAATTTAAGAAAAATCGCTCACAAAAACCATATTTTCGGGATTGAAATCGGAATAAAAAGTCAAAACCACCAAACGGCACATCAAGAACTCTACCAAATCTGTATATAAAATTACAAGCCTCTAGTTCAATTTGGAGGGTAGACAGGGCTGGAAAATCACATTTTCATAGTCACAAAGGGGAACACCTTCTACATCTCTCCCCTTCTAATTGGCCTAAGAGGCTGATTTTTCAATAGGTGACGTATCTTTGTATTCTCAACAGTTTGACTCAAGAAGAAACAATTTTTGCGATTTTAGCCCCACTGTATTTCCTCGTTCTACAAATTTAGACATGACTGAATTTTGGCCTAAGGTCATCCCCCACTTGTATGTATTTAATCTTCCATCTAAATTTGACCGATATTGGTCGGTATCGAGCTGAGTAAATGATTTCTGTCTTCGAGGGGAAAAAATAAAAATAAATACGTGATATCGCGTCGCCAAAAGAATAAATAATGCATCAGCAAATTTACTCGTCCTGATATAAGCATAAAGGCAGAAAAATCGACAAAAGGGAATGACTTTACCCCCTCTCGCTCATTTTCAACCTATCTCTATAACGGTCAAATGACATAAAAAATTTATTGAGAAATCGATAAAATGGATTTCCGAAACTTAAAAATGCCCTAAATTTACAAGTTTTTATAGGTACATCACGTATGTCTGTGAAAAATTCGAACTTTCTGAATAAAAAATTTCTTTAGCGTTCGTTTTCCCTCATTCCCTCTACGAAAGACACATCGGCCGACATGCCTCACTTTTCTATCTTACAAATTGTTTCCGTTCAAATTAGGCATTTGAATGCAATTTGTGAGATGACCTAAAAAAAAAAGGACCTTCTAATGACTACATTAATTTAAACATTAAGAAAAACGACGAGAGTAGAAATTCGTAGGGAAAAGATATGATTTTAGAATCATATTTAAAAACTAGCAGCTCAAATTGATTAAAGACGAAGAATATGGATTTTTCATGTTTTTTGGACTAGAGAAAATTTACAAAGAAGTGCCATCATTACCAGCCCTTTCTAATTAACCTTGAATATGTAAATGAAAAACGTGCCACACCATTTATGAAAAATTTACGTCTGGTCTCATTTAAATCGAAACAAAATGATATTTTAATCGTCTCCTCGATAAACCAAACTACCATTTTCCCCATTAAAGCTTGGAGAATGTTTTTTTTTTTAATATTTAAAAAATCCTATTTTTTTAAAATTACTCTAATTTTGTTCACAATTTGCGTGATAAAACTACTCAAATTTAAAAAATTCTCATCGTAAAAATCATCAAAAGAATTGACAGAAATAAGTTAAAAATGCGAAAAATTGATTATACACTACGAAAAAATTTTGAAAAATGTGAAAATTGATCTATAATAACTATGAAAATAATTGTTAAAATCCATGGAAAATTGAAAAAAATGAGCTAAAAATGCAGAAAATTGATCAATAATATTGAAAAATTGGCGAGACTTTGCAAAAAAATTGAAAAAAAACATTAAAAAAATCACCAAATTAATACCAAAAAATGAGGACAATTGACCAGAAATCGTTGAAAATAAATGAAAAATGGGTGAAAAGTTGACAAAAAATATGGGTTTAAAATGTAGAAAATTGTCAAAAATAACGAAAAAATCATTAAAAATCGTTAAAAATTGATCAAAAATAGTTGAAATAATATTGAAAAGAGAATGAAAATTGGGTAAAAACCACACAAAAATGAGCAAAAAATGCAGAAAATTGTCGAAAATCATTGAAAATTGGGTAAAGATTTGATAAAACTTGATTAAAAATGTAGAAAACTAATTAAAATTTGATACAACATGTTGAAAATTAACCCGAAATACGAAAAATATTGATAAAAATCATCTAGAATTGAATAAAAAGTTGACAGAAACACGTGAAAAATGCAGAAAATTTACAAAAAATAACAACAAAATGTTGAAAAATTAGTGAAATTGGCTTAAAATCGTTACAAATTACCGAAAATTTGGTACCAATTGAAAAAAAATGGCTTAAAAATACATAGTTTTTGGTAATTTTTCATCAATTTTCTGCATTTTTTACGCCTTTTTGTCAATTTTTTACGCAATTTACAATGTTTTTTAATAATTTTTAAAATATTTTTGGTACATTTTTAAACGTTTTTTTAATTAATTTTCGTCATTCTTAACTTAATTTTGTCAAATTTTTATCCGATTTCTGATGATTTTCAACATTTGTTTAATATTTTGAGTTATTTTCAAGTTGATTTCCGACATTTTTTTGTGATTTTTGATCAATTTCCTGTATTTTTTACGTATTTTTGTTAATCTTTAATTGTAATTTCGATAATTTTACTGTTATCGATTTTTTTTTAAAATTTTAATTCAATTTTTACCTAATTTTTAACAGTTTTTCGTGATTTTTGATCAATTTTCAACCATATTTTTTGCATTTTCAAACTACTTTTGGTCAAACTTTTACTCATTTTTCAATATTTTTCCGTTTAGTTATTTTAGGCCGAATTTCTGAATTTTTTAGCTCATATTTACCAATTTTTTACCCAATGTTCAATAATTTTCAACGACTTTTGATCAATTTTCAATCATTTTTCAACATTAATTTAATGATTTTTAATACATTTTCAACGATTTTTAACGACTGTTTTCATATTTTTGGTGAAGTATCACCTATTTATGAGCATTTTTTTAATACTTGAGCCTCAACACTCTTGGGCCCTAATGTTTCTAGAGAATGAGGTAATCGACCAAATTTCTTCAAAAATACTTTCTGCAACTATTAAAATTGTTTCCAAAAATTTTCGGGTAACAAATCCACAGTATTGTCACTAAAAATCACCGTCGTTTAAAAGAAAAAAAGACAGAAATTAATCGTAGTTGACATTTTCCCATTTTCCATAGTTTATCCCCCTCCCCACTTCTGAAAAAATGACTGTATAGCAATTGATTTAAAAAAAAAAATCAAATAAATTCATTTTTATATCAACGTTTTGGATTTCATGTACCTATGCAAAATTAATGAAATGTTGTGTAGGCATGATGAGACAGAGGAAGACAATTAAGGGGTCCTCAACGTTACTATACTAGCCACTGGCTATACATAATCCGAATCTGGGCCATGTTCAATACGATGAAGTACCTAATACCTGTAAAGTATCGGATACAAATACAAACCTCTGATTCTAAAAAAAATTTCACATTCTTTAAAAGTACGAAAAAATTATTGTGAAAAAAAATTTGTAAACATTGCAAGTATAAATGTAATAGAAACGTCGTCCTCGTAAAAAAAAAAAAAGTTAACAATGCTCAAACACGACGGTGTTTCGTACGGTACAATAAAATGGTAAATGTATAGAGATCGTAAATCATACAGAATGGTATAGGAATTCCACTAACATCGTGGCGTTTTTTTGAAAGCGACATTGAGATGTCATATTATTTGCATTTTATTTCACGATTTTTTACATTTATCCGCACATTCTTGCTGCTAGCTTGTATTTCTTTTTGAAAATTCTTAACGAAAATTGGCACAGGAACATACTTTATGATTCGATAACTACTTCTGGATCCGGTTATCCGATGATCGAATTGAATTCCAACGAAAAAAACGATAATACTCGACATAGTGCGAATTGGAATCACGGAATATGTTGAAAACCAGACTATTACAGTCTATCGACCGATGGCGGGGGGAGGGGGGATAGAGCAAAAAAGTCCGTTTTGGATTCCTAGAAGGCTTTTAACACCACCTTAGGTCGTGTCAGATATTTATTTCTATTTTTATTTTTTTATTCTTTTTGTTCCCGAATATTAAAATCATTTACTCTGCTCGATACTGACCAAAGCCAAAATTCAGTTTTGCTCCATTTTTGGGGACGGGGGCGCTGAGGAGCCAAAAACACGAAAATTGTTCCTTTTTGAGTCAATCGATAGAGAATTCAAAGTTGTGTAATATATTTAGAAATCTATCTCCTCTTAGGTTAATTAGGAGGGGACATATGAGGGTTTTTTTCCTTTTTGACCTTGAAAAAGGGCTGTTCTATGTCTCCTCACCAAAATAAACTAGGAAGTTGAAATTTGGTATGTAACTTCAGTAGGTACCTTAGATGCGCTTTTGAGGGTATCGACTTTTTAGTTCCATTGTACTCCCTCATAGCCTCAAAAACGTGGTTTTTTGGCCAGGTTTTCTCATGTTTTGAGTTTTTTGAGTTTGTTCCTCGCGTAACTCTCCTCCAAATAGAACTAGGAGGCTGAAATTTGGTATGTAGATTTAGATGTGCCTTCAGGGGGTATCAAATTTTCAGCCTCATTTCACCCCCTCATAGCTCCGCATATGTGGTTTTTTTGTCGTTTTTTCTTCCTCCAAATTGTGCTAGAAACACGAAATTAGGTATGTACATTTAGTAGGGCTCTAGATGAGCCTTTTGGGGATCTCAACTTTTCAGTCCCTTTTCAACCCCTATCCATGGCCACATGCTGAATTTCAACTTCCCAGCTCATTTTGGAAGGAAGATAGGGGAGGAACAGATCTTTTTCCAGGTTCGAAGAGAGAAAAATTCTCATATCTCCCTTCCTAATTGACTCGGCAGGCTGATTTTTGGATATGGCAGGCAACTTCACATTGTCTATCAATTGGCTTAAAAAGGAACCATTTTTTTAAATTTTACCTCACTTCACCCTTTCCCCAAATTTGGGCATATCTGAATTTCAATCCGACGTCATCCTTGCTTCAGAATATTGAATTGAATGCCAATGTAAGCCTATATAACAAATTTGATTAACTTTGGTCGCTATCTAGCTGAGTAAATGATTTTTAGTTGGTGGGTGGGGAGGGGGGGGGGTAAACAGAAAAGTAAAAATACATATCTGACATCGTCATTCGATCAGCTCAGTGCCGACCAAAATCGGTTAAATTTGGAGCAGTAAGTTTGGATTGTTAGAGAATTTGATTTTTCTGAGTGAGGATGACCTCGGGTCAAGATTCATTCATGTCCAAATTTGGGGAGGGGGTGCTGAGGGGCAAAAATCGTAAAAATTCTTTCTTCTCATGTCACCCGATAGAGAATCAAAAGTTGCGCAGCAGATTCAAAAATCAGACATCCTAATCAATCAATTTAGGGGGAGATATGGAGGTTGTTTCCCTCGTTGATTTCGAAAACAGGCTTCCTCCTTCCATCTCCTGTGCAAATGAAGCTAGGATGTTTAAATTTGGCATGCAGACTTCTTAGGGGTCATGGATATGATTTTGAAAGAATCGATTTTTCAAACTTATTGCACCTCTCCCTTCTCCTCCTGTCTCCTTATGGAAAAGAAGTGATTTTTAAAGTGATTTGCTATGTCATAGTGTCAATGAAAACCGGATCAGCTCAGTAGATGGCGGGGGGGCATTAACGAAATCCGTTTTCGGCTCCTAGGAGACCATTAAAACCATTTTTGGTGATGTTGGATATGTATTTTTATTTTTATGTAGTCTTTTTTTCTCGATACTAAAAATTATTTGCTCGGCTTGATACCGACCAAAATCGCTCCAATTCAGTCAACTGGCTTAGTTTGACGGCAGATTAAATGTATATGAGTGGGGATAATCTTGGGTCAAAATTCAGTCATGTCCCAATTTGAGGGAGCGGGTGCTGAGCGGCCTAAAACGCAAAAATTGTTCGTTTTCAAGCCACACGATAGACAATCTAAAGTTGCATAACATATCAAAAAATCAGCCTCCTAGGCCAATTAGGAAAGAAGATATGAGGGGTTTTCTGCTTTTGGACCTTAAAAAACACGATGCTCTTCCGCTATCTTCCCACCTAATTGAGCTAGGAAGTGAAAATTTGGTATGTACGTTTAGTAAGGACCCTACATATTAGGGTGGGTAAAAAAAAACGAATATTTTTTTTCACTTGGTACCCTGAAAAACTGGTTGGTAGACACCTCAAAAAAATTCTCTCCACGTATGAGCTCTTAATTTTAATAGGAACGTCCTCCGCCTTTCAGATTTCTACTTTTTTTCTATTGTTATAAAGAAAATTGCATATCTTGGTGTCTACTATATGAAAA
>FIZR01022004.1:0-53074 GCA_900060175.1 Ferrisia virgata
GCGGAAACGATGCCAATTGAAAACAGAAAAAGAGATTTAAAAAAAAAAAAAAAAAAAAGAACACAACAACAGACATTGTCGAAGTCCTCTTAAAGAAGCTGCTGACGAACACACAAATTAGTGAAACTGAAAAAACCGGTATTTATAATTCGGAAGTGTAGTTCTGTTACACTCGTTCACGTTCTTGTATAGCTAAAGCTCTCTCTCTATGCTGTGTGTATACATGCGCAATATTTCGGACCATTGGTTCGAAAAAGACGTTAAAGGTAGGTCAGTAAAGTACACGTATAAAGGTTTTATTTATTTACCTTCGAAAACGTCGCTCGTTGTGTACAGGCCTCTCTCACTCTCTCTCTCTCTCTCTCTACGTCTAAGTACAGTAAAACGTAGGGAGTTGTAGGTATTCAGAGTATAGAGTAGCTCTCGGGGGTTGACTCGAGCGAGGGTGTCATTTGTCATGTGACAAATACAACTGTGTCGGTTTATCTGTATTTTTTTTTTTGATATCGCGATACCTTTGGTGTTTTTTTTTTATCGTTATAATTCACCCTCTCGCTGGTGACTTTTTCAAACGCTACCGCGGTTTAATAGCTGTTCCAAAGCGAGTTAATGAAATCTACAGCGAAATATATACAGTTAGGTATACGAAATGAAAAACAGGATAAACTCGGCGTGGTGCGGCGTGCTGCATATTGGAAGATATATTACAGATGCGTTTTAAATGTACTCTTTTTTCCTCTGCGATGTCTATGTCTATCTCCATATGTACGTATTTAGTACAAACGACCCAATCTGCTGGCGCCTGTTTATTTTAATTTCGATTATCTAAATAACGCAGTCTGCATTATCGTCATCATTCGGACAAAACGTATCCTCAACGTGTATGAGCAAATGATGAAAACTACATTATACTCGTGTTTGGTATCTGTTAACACTCCCTCCTCTCATCTCCACACCTTGGCTACGTACGGTATACTCTGGACGAGGGGTACACTCCTCGAAATATTCCTAATTTGTAAGTACGTAGCGAACGTATTAGGCCTACTAGCTCATAGACCATACCGAGATATCTAATATGGTACCGAAAGGAAGAGAGAGAGAGGGAGAGAGAGAGAGATGCGTCTGGAATTTAAAATTGAAAACCTACCGCGCGCCTGCCTTCTGTTTAATATTTAAAGATAATACCGCGCCAATAAGGAAGACAACATCTATATCCAGAGAGAGATAACTACCAAGGGTCAGAACAGGAAGGAGATTTACTCAATGTATAGGAGATGGATAGAATCGAATCTCCGCGTGATGCTGCTGTAAAGCCACCGCGCATCCCATCGTCGCATCGTCGAGAGATATTAATTAATTTTGATTACGCATTAATTGACCGCAATTCTGAATCGATACGAGGATTCGTAACACGTGTACAGGTTTTCATAATGCGTGTTAACCAATTCGTTGGTATTAAGAAGGTATTCCTAGTACGTTTGGTATACGATATAGCAGGTAGCTCGTCGCCCAGTTGGTCCTTTACTTTGCCAAGTTGGCTGACTTAAGATATGGTATCTCGTCATTTTAAATCGTGTCTTTACCTTGTTATTATTATTATTATTATTATTTTTTGAATAGTGGTAAACGTAAACTAGGAATGGAAAAAAAACAAGATTTAGTAAGGGCCTAAGAGAATTGTCGCAAATGCAAAAAAAAACATTGCTTTGCGATGCTTTTTTAGCTTGATTTTTGTAAAATATTACAATCACGAGTTCACGAAGATTTTTTACTGACCAGCGTTACGTGCGAGGAAGGGTTTAATGGGGCTAAAAAGCCAAAACTCCCAAAAGAAACATCAAGCGTCCGCACAGACAAGACATGCTAATTTAAACTTCCTAGCCCAATTTGGAGGGGAGTTACGCGAGGAACAAATTCTAAAAATTGGAGAAATCTATCTAAAAACTACATATTTAGTACTGTGGGGGGGGGGGGGGGAATGAGGCTGAAAAGTCGACACTCCAAAAGGCACATCTAGGTCCCCAAANNNGGGGGGGGGGGGGTGTAATGAGGCTGAAAAGTCGACACTCCAAAAGGCACATCTAGGTCCCCAAATAAATGTACATATTTAATTTAAACTTCCCAACTCAATTTCTCAATTCGGAGGGGAGTTATACGAGAAACAAAATTAAAAAAATAAGAAAAAACGGCCAAAAAATCACATATTTGTGACTGCGAGGGGGTGAAATATGGTTAAAAAGTCGCAGTCCCCCAAAATGCACATCTAAGACACCCACTAAATGTACATATCTAATTTCAAATTCCTAGCTCAATTTAAAGGGAAGTTGTGTGAGGAAGAAACTCAAAAAACTCAAAAAATTGGATAACCCTATCAAAAAACCACATATTTGGGGCTGTGAAGGAGTGCAATGGAGCTAAAAAGTCGGAACTCTCGAAGGGCACATCTAGGACCCCAACTAAATGTACATACCGAATTTCAACTTCCTAGCTCATTTTGGCGAGGAGATACGGGAGGAACAGCCCTTTTTAAAGGTCAAAAAAGGGAAACCACCCCTATCTCCCCTGTTAATTTACTCAGGGGGTTGATTTTTGGATCCGTTGTACAACTTTTGATTCTCTATCAAGTGGCCTAAAAAAAAGACAATTTTTACGTTTTTGCCTCTTCAGCACCTCCTCCCCCAAATTGGGGCAAAACTGAATTTTGATCCAAGGTCATCCCCACTCAGATATATCTAATCCACCGCCAAGCTGAGCCGGTTGACCAAAATAGGGCGGTTTTGGTCGGTATCGAGCGGAGTAAATGATTTTAATGTTTGAGGTAATAAAAATAAAAATAAATATCTGACATGGCTAAAAATTGTCTTAATGGTCTTCTAGAACCCCAAAATGGATTTTATTGATATTCCCCCCTTTTCCGCCGTTGGTCGATAGACTGTAATAGCCTGATTTTCATTGATAATATGACATAGAAAATCGGGCTAAAAAGAAAAAGAATTTAGCTCATATGAAGTGCCATTTTTTTTTAGTTCCTTCTCCTTTCAGGAACCATTTCCTTTCTTTACTAACTCACTTCATCGAGAGTCTGTTATGGGAATTTTGAATTATGCTTACACCACCTTCCCCCTTCCCCCTCATTCAAAGCCTAAATTGGTCATACGTCAAAATTATATTCAATTTAAAATCAGACACCTTAAAACCTACATTTTGGAATTTTGACACCCCCTCCCCTCCCCTTACCTCACAATTCGTGAACCAAATTGGTTTCATGTTCAAAATTATGTAAAATTTGAAATCAAAGCACTTGTAGCACTATAATTTTGATGTCGCATATAATTTTTTTCAAAATTTTGAGCATTAACTCCCTCCCCTTCACTCAGTTTAGTCCCCATTTATAACAATGTTATAAATGACACGAACATCCTCGATAACCTTTATACTCGTAAATTTCGAGTTTTTCTCACATTCTGCATGTTTCTGGGCTTACCCTATATCGGTTTTCAGCCTCGTTTCACTCCCCCCTCCCCCCAACTCGGACCACGGAATACTAAAACCATTTACTCTGCTTGATACTGACCAAAATCGGCCCAATTCGGTTAATTAGCTCAGTTTGGCGGCGGATTGGATATATACGAGTATATATATAAGTAGGGATAACCTTGGCTAAAAATTCATATATGCCCAAATTTGGGGGAGGGAGTTGCTGAGGGGTCAAAAACGCAAAAATTGTTTCTATTTAAACCAATTGATAGAGGATCTAAAGCGGTAAAATATAACCAGAAATCAACTTCTTAGCTCAATTAGGAGGGGAGATATGAGGGGTTTCCCTTTTTTGATTTTGAAAGAGACGTTCCCCTTTATCTCTCTACAAAAGTGAGCCAAGAAGTTGGAATTTGATATATGCATTTGGTAAGAGCCCTACATATGTCTTTTCGGGGGTCTTAACTTTTCAGCCCCAGTGCATGCCCTCGCATCCCCCGAAACAAGGTGGTTTTTCGGTCGTTTTTTCTTATTTCTAGGGCTTTGTACCTCGCATAGCTCACTTTTAAATTGAGCGAGGAATTTGAAATTTGGTACGTACATCTAGTAAGGGCTCTAAATATGCCTTTTTGAGGTCTCGACATTTCAGTCCCATTACACCCCCTCTCAGCTACAAAAAGTGTGTTTTTTTTGGTAAGTTTTTCGTATTTGTTAAGTTTGTTTCTCGCATAACTCCCCTTCTAAATGAGCAAGGTAATTGAGAAGATTCGGTATGTTGATTTAGTGTAGGTCGTAGATGTGCCTTGGGAAGGGGAAGCGGGGGGGGGGGGGTGTTTCGACTTTCAATACCATCGAACCCAGTAGCACACCCAAAGAGGCTATGGTGACTATAGCCCTCTTCTTCAGCGCCAAAAAAATTGAACGTTTTTTGCATATTTGCTAAATTTAATACACTCAAATCGTTAAAAACCCCTTTGTTTTAAGTAATGAGACTTCAAAATTCGAAACCCAAACTGCGAGAAATGCGCTTTTCATGGCTTAAAAGTACAATTTTTTTCAAAATAAGTTTAGCCCTCCCCCTCCCTCTGATTGAACTCTTTCTACTCCTAATGTTGATTAAAGAAAAAACCTGTAATAAGTATCTCAGAAAAATCCCACTGAAAAAGTGCGACGCTTTTGTTTTTCTTTTCACTGCATTAAAATTTTACCATCGATACTCGTATTCTAGGATGTGGCTGGAAGGATAAATTTCAAACTCAATCTCATAACACTCGCATTTGGCTTCAAAAATTGAAAATTTTTAAAAAATTCTTCTTAAAAAATTGGAGGAGGGGGGAATGAATTACAGGAATAAACTCAAACCTGATTTTAATTTGTATAGAGCTGTAAAATAATGTTGATATGAAGCAAAAAAGTATCAAACATGGCTCGAAAATGACTGATAAGATATTATGCATGACGTATACACATACGTGACAATGACACCTACGTACTCGTATTATCAAATAAAACTCGTCCAAAAATAACGCACACACTGTACACAGATAAACCTCGTACTACGAGTACAATACGCTAATAGATTTTTATACGGGCGTGTAAGAGCTCATCTCGGTGTAGAATTTCACATTTAAAGGGTTAGGACTACGCATAGCGGGAGATACAAAGTGGTACACGCGAATGGTCCACGATGTAAATACACCACATCCATCCAGTAGGTACACAGTTGAACGAGCTCGAAAGGGAAGATCGAGTCTTATACCATGTATAAAGGCGTACTCTGCAGCTAAGCGTTTAACCAACACCATCAGCGTGGCAACAAAACGAAACGAAAACAAAATACATACAGATACCATTAAATCCTTTTTAAAACAGACTCGCGAATGGGATTTAAAAGGCGTCAAAATTTACGATTTAAAATAATGCCATTAATTAGAAAACGAGCGCCAGCGAGTAAAAAGAAAGCGTAGAAGAAAAAAAACCGACCGAGGGGCCAAGATGGTATTTTCCGCATTAATATTTCCACCTCGTCGCACCGCCTTCTTGCTTCTCCAACAACCGTAGATACCGCGCGTCGTGGACGGACGAGGACGAGAATAACAATGATGGAGGGGGGGGGGGTGAGCGCGGCGAACGAGTAACGAAAGGGAAAAAATCCTTTTATTAAAATCTTATTTGCTACTTTGCGAAAGACTACGCAAAGGGTGCAGCAGAGAGAGCACACCGTACCCAAAACAGAGTGCAAAAAAAAAAACACCACCTCGGCGAACATCTTACGAATAATTTTTGAATTATTGCGCAAAAATAGGCTTTAAAATGAACGAAATTAATGCCTATAGAATTATTTGCTGGTTAAATACTGCGCGTATTATAACGTAACCTCGTCTCGCTTTCGTTGCTCGTATTTTGTGTAATAGAAGAAATGACGACCAACGTGTTTCTGTTTGCAACAATTTTAACGCGTTCGCTTGGTTTCGCTTTTAGCGCATACCCACCCTCTTGGCTCGTTTTTGTTTTGGATATGCATGTAAAAGCAACCCTCGCCCTTGCAAATGAAATTGTTGGCCCGCGAGGATTTTCAACAGTAATTACGAATAAGATTTTTACTATTTTGGTTGTCGTTATGCTGACTGGCTTGCCTCCCCCGCCTCCTCCTCCACCTCCTTCCAGTCATCGAATATTTCGGTTTTGTTTTCTTTTAATTATTATTATTATTACTCCTCGAAGTACGACGACCATCGCAACCACACCGTGAAAAAGGGGTAAGATGAAGCTTACAGAGGTATACTCGATTGCTGCAGTATTGTAAACGCTTTACGACGAATAAATCTCGAGATTATTTTTTTCTTTAATTTTAAAATCGTACTTTCAAAATAAATTAGTGTTATTTGCGGTCGGTCGTTTTTCTTCGTCAATTATTTGCGCTAGATTTTTGTAACGCCGATATACAGAATATGGGGGAATAAAATGAAAGAAAAAGCATCGCAATGCAGAGCTTTTTTTTGAGCCCGATTTTCATGATATGGAGACGATATTTCAATTGTCCAATCGAGGTATAAACAAATGAGCACTGTGAGATGTTTTTTCTTAAACATTGTTGGTAGGAGTACAGATAGATATTATGGAGTGAATAGCAGAAATCCGCTAAAAGACACATCTAAGACCTATACTAAGTCTGTATAGCGAATTCCTAATTCCTAGCTCAATTTAGAGAGGAGACAGATGAGAAACAAATTAAAAACATAAGAAAAACTTACAAAAAAACAACATTTTCATGGTTGTAAGGGGGGAGGGGGGTGCAATGGGTTTGAAAAATAGAAACCTGCAATAGGCACATTTGGGACTAATACTAAATATACAGACTAAATTTTAAATTTCTTGCTCCATTTGGAGAGGAGTAATGCGCGGAACAAACTCAAAATATAAGAAAAATTAACCAAAAAACTACATTTTAGGAGCTGTGAAAGGTCTGAAAAATCAAAACCTTCAAAAAACACGCCTAGGATCTGTACCAAATCTACAAAATAAAATTCAACTTCCTAGCTCAATTTGGAGGGGAGATATGCGAGAAACATAAACAAAAAATTGACAAAAAAGAGCAAAAAAATCTATCAGGAGGGGGGGGGCAATGGTTCTGAAAAATAGAAACCTCTAACCGGCACATTCAGGACTAATACTAAATGTACAGACTAAATTTCAACCTTCTTGCTCCATTTGGAGAGGAGTAATGCGGGGAACAAACCCAAAACATGAAAAAAATTTACCAAAAAAACTACATTTTTGGAGCTGCGAGGGAATGTAACGGGCCTGAAAAATCAAAACCCCAAAAGACACAAAAAAACGACCAAAAAATATATTTTTGGGTCTGTAAGGGGTACAATGAGTCTGGAAAGTTTAAACTCCCAAAAGGTACCTTCGAGGTTCTGTAGTAAATCTACATAGCAAATTTCAACTTCCTTACTCAATTGGAAAGGGAAATGGGCGAGGAAAAAATCGCAAAAAATAAGAAAATCCGCCCAGGACCCCACATGTTTGGGTCTGTTCAGGGGGAGGGGGGAGGGGGAGGGGTAAAATAGGTCTGAAAAGTCCTAATTCTCAAAAAGTCACATCTATGACCTATATAAATCTAAATACCATTCCACTTCTGAGCTCAGTTTGGAAGGGAAGAGTAGGAGAGGGGCCAGCCCATGTTAAGGGTCAAAATGAAGAAAAACCTCCATATCTCCCCTCCTAATTGACCTACGAGACTGATTTTTGGATTATGTTACAGTTTTTCCCCTCAGTACCCCCCCTTCCACACTTTCCTCCCCAAATTTTGACCTAAGGTGATTCCCACTCATGCCTAATTCGCCTCCAAACTGAGCATATTTACCGAAATGGAGCGATTTTGGTCAGTATAGAGCCGAGTAAATAAGTTTAGGTTGGGGAGGGGGGGAATTGAAATAAATATCTGACATAGCCAAAGATGGCCTTAAGGCGGGACCGACTCGTGTACTGGGCCCTTTTTCCGAATTTTTTACTTCAGATCAAAATTCTTCAAGCTTGAAGAAACTCGGAAAAAGTGCCCCAGTTTAGCATTATAACAATCCTCGCTAGATGAAAAAAAAATCCAAAAAAGGACTCTCTATTCAAATGTCGGAGGCACTATTTTCTGCAACTTATTCAAAATTCATCGAATTCTGTTCGGGTTTTTTTTTCGATAAATCCTGCAGAAACTTCTAACGGAATTAATACGGTTGAAATTTCTTAAAAATGGCAAAAATTCCGATTGAGCATCTATTCGAATGGATTCAACTGTTCCATCATTTCAAAATAACATTATTCTTTGTATTTCGCTGAATTTTTTTCAATTATCAACTCTCAAACGAGAAAAAATGGAAAAATTCATTTGTCTAAAAAATACTACCTCGGAAATTGGGTAAGCTAAGTTTGCAACGCGAAGTCCCACTTTAATGGCCTTCTCACGACCTCAAAACGTATTTCGTTAATATTTTACGTAGAAAATCAAACTAAAAATGGTAGAAGAAATAAGTCAATATTGAGTTCATGTCTACAATACCGTGTCATGAAGCTTTCAATTTACCCCTCGCCCCTCTCCCTTGGTTCAATACGATTACCATTTACTGTGGTTCGTAAATACCATGGAAAATCGCAAAAAAAATTCAATAGAAAAAAAAATGAATTTAGATTAGCGAAAGACTAACTACCAGTTAATTTTGAATTATGCTTTACTCTTCTTTCTTCCCTCCTTAATTGTTTAATTTCTTTTTAAAGAAAGCACTGACAAAGTTCTAAACATGAAAATTAAAAAAAAAAATTTGATTTCTTAACAAAAATTTTCTGCATCTCGAGTAAGTAGTTGACCTGCATTTTTTTTTTACCCACCAACCAAAGTATTCATTATTAGCTATGAGAGACCACGAGTATACCTACTTGAGGAAGCTTTCCTACCACCAGGTACACACTGACTGTGAAATACTTATTGAGAGGTGGAAAAGCAACTTGAAAACGGACCAATACTATTTTCACCTTCGCCTACCCCTCTTCCATATACCATGTAACGAATTTGCTACGACTTACAAGTTCTAAATTTTCAACGAATAATAAAAATCGAACCGAATTGAAAACCGAGCCACACATTTTGAATTGAAATCGATCATCAATTGCAGAAGAAGTACCCAGCCGATAGAATAGCTAAGCGTCGATACTCGATACCATTTTATCACTCTTTTTATTGCTCTTTTCCTTCCGTAACGTCGTCGAGAGACCTTACCAGACCAAGTAAAGCGAATGAGAAACAGTACGCGAAATCCCAAACCGTATACATCTTTGGTATCCTCTACAACCGCGGGGGTTAATATTTTTCCAAAAAAATCGTCGAAAAAAAAGAAAAAAAAAAGAAGGCCGTTTAATGTAAAAAGATAGGGTTACAAAACGTGTAACAATACACAAGTAATGGACGAGATAATCTAAAAATAATTCACTACTGTATGTTTTTGCTTGTAAATCGCATTTAAAGTAAATCGTATTCGACGTTCGATTAAGTATCGTATACGATGGGGAACGTGCGTACGTCTACGTTCGTACAAATCTACGTGTTTGCTCCCTTTTCACTTTGTATCCTTTCATATATTTTTTCTCCTCTTTTAGCCGAAGCAAATCGCCCGACAAAAAGAGAAAAAAAATACGTTCATTCGAATAAATAAAATAAACTAGAAAAAAAAAAGATGACGAGAGAACTCGACGATATAACACTATAGATAGCAGATATAGCATCAGAAAGAGGTTACAAAGATATGTTTTATATTTGCAACATACGAAGGGTTGGTAGCTGGTTTTTTTTTTTTTTTTTGACGAAATGACAATAGAAATTTTAGCTTTTCAGGCGGCTAGATAGTTTTGACATTAATCTAATTCGATGGCACGATGACGATAATAGAAATGAAATACTTGGCCGCATTCGTTTTGTGTATATAATATTTTTTATTTTTTTTTTTTATATTTTTAAAACTCGCGCTGATATTACTCTCAAATCTCACCACACCACCGCTTCGATGCCTTTTATTCGGCTATATCTATCGCTACCTCATTGCTGCGATGTTTTTTAAAAGTAAAAACCTTTGTACCTATTTTTTTAGCCTGATTTTTCTGTATCGTATATATATTGCCAATGAAAACGAAGAAGCTATTATGGACTATCGACCTATGGTGGCCGGGGGGAGGGGGGTTTGTAATTAACGAAATCCGTTTTGGGGCACTGTAACATAATTGCAGAGCATTTTTAGCCAAGATAGACTTATATCGCTCATTTTCAAAGAACTAATAATAATTTGCTCAGCTCCCAACAAAAATTTCTCAAATTTGGCCAGCACGCTTAGATTGGCGACAGATTTGACATTTTTGAATGGCGATGACCTCGGATCAAAATTCAGTCATATTCAAATTTGGAAACGGGGGTGCTGAGGGGCTAAAATGGAAAATATCATTCGTTTTTTTAAACCAATTGATAGAGAATCAAAAGTTGCATAATGTATCCAAAAATCAACCTCTTTGGTCAATCAGGAAGAGAGATATAGAGTTTTATCTCCACATTTCGACATTGAAAACAATACGTACCAAGCATTTATCTTCTAATTAAATTAAGGTAGAAGGTTGAAATTAGCCATATATATTTTGTGAAGGCTCTACACGTGTCTTTTGAGAGTTGTAACTTTTTAAGCCCTACCACACCCTGTCACATAAGTCCAAAAACGTAGTTTTTCGGTTGGTTTTTCTTATTTTTCCAGCTTGTGGCACGCATATCTCCATTCCAAATTGAGCTAGAAGGCTGAAATTATGTACGTGGTTTTGGTAGGGGTCCTAGATGAGCCGTTCTGGAGGGCTCTTTTTTTTATTCTATAAACGCACAATTCGAGTATTTTCTTTACTTCATGAAAAACTAGTGTCAAAAACAGCAACGAATTAAGGTGCTTTTTATCCTAACTTTCCACATCATATTGCCAATGAAAACCAGGATGTATCCCGGGGGGGGGGGGGGGGGGGGGGGAAGAATACCAATGAAATCCAGTTTCAGGTCCTTTAAGGCGATTGAGACTATTTTTGGCCGTGGCAGTATTTATTACTTTTCATTTATCGCCCCTTCCCGTCAAACTAAAAAAAAAATTGCCCAACTCGTTTGGGTAAAAATTCTGGTACGCCCAAATTTAGCGGAGGGGATGTTGAAGGATTAATATTGAAAAATTATTCATTTTCAAACGAATCGGTACTTCGGTAGATAGCAAAAAGTTGCATAACATATCCTAAAACCGGCCTCCTAGGTCAATTAGGAGGGGAGATTTGGGAGTTTTTCCTTTTTTGACCATGAAAAAAGACTGTCCCACGCATATCCTCCTCCCTCAAATCGAGCTAGGAGGAACATTCAGCACGGGTCCTAGATGTGCCTTTCGGGGGTTTCAACATTTTAGTTTTATCCCCCCCCCCCTCTCGTCACAGCCCCGAAAATGTTAATTTTGGGCGGTTTTTCTCATTTTTGACTTCGTCCCGCTCACATTGCCCATCCGAATTTAGCTAGGAGGCTGAAATTTGCCATGTACATTTATAACAGAAGTACTAGCTGTACCTTTTACGAATTTAAGCTTTTCAGTAACATTCAACCTCCCCTCCCCTTGGTTAAAATTTATGTTTCTTGAGCGTTTTTTCTAATTTTTCTAATTTTTTCCATGCATATCGCCCCTACAAACTAAACTAGGGTGTCAAAATTTTGCATGTGCCTTTAGTAGGGATTCTAGATGTGCTTTTTGAGAGTTGCAATTTTCCAGTCTTATCACACTGCCTTACAGCCCAGAAAAATTTGTTTTTTGGACGGTTTTTCTTATTTATCATTTTGTCCCACTCATATTGCCCATCCAAATTGAGGTAGGAGGTTAAAATCTGGTATGCAAATATAGTAGGAATCCTGACTATGCCTTTTAAAAGTTTAACCTTGTCAGCCCGACTCGACCTTCCCTCCCCTCCCCCTCAGCTTGGATAATTGTTTTTGGGTAATTTTTCTTATTTTCCAAGTTTTTCTCACGCATATCTCCCCTTTGTTTTGCATGAGCATTTAGTACGAGTCCTACATGTGCCTTTTGAGGGTTTCAATTTTTCAATCTTATTGCACCGCCTCACATTCCCGAAAAATCTATTTTTTGGGGCTGTTTTTTTTATTTATGAGTTTGTCGCACTCATATTGTCCATCCGAATTGAGCTAGGAGGTTGAAATTTGACATGTACTTGTAGTAGGAGTCCTGTCTGTGCCTTTCAAGAGTTTAAACTTTTTAGCTCGACTCAACCTTCCCTCCGCCGCCCCTCCCTCCCCTCATAGCTGGGATAATTATTTTTGGGTGATTTTTCTCATTCTTTGAGTTTTTCACACGCATATCTTCCCTCACAAATTAAACTGAAAGATTGAAATTTGGTATGTTGATTTACGAAAATTAGGTTTAAAAAGCAACGCATTGCGATGTTTTTTTTTTTTCGATTTGTCTCTCTTCCGTGTACGTTATTTTTTTATAAAAATAATTCACTGTCTCGCAATTCGAGGCCAATATATGTGCAGACTAATCTGTATGTGAGTGTTTTAGTTGAGTGAAATTTTTCACGCCTCGATCGTTTATGTCATTGCAACTCAAGTTGCTGACATTTACTGTCATGTTTCTTGTAAACTGAACTATATAAAGTATACGAAGTAAATATTGCCAATAAAATGTTTAAAACTGATTAGTACATAGCCATCATCGTATACGTTAAACATATGCGAAGAATTTCTCATTTATCTATATACACGATTCGCAGAAGTGTTAAAAAAATACTTATCTAGTCTGCTGGAGTTTTTTTTTCTTTTTTTCGTTCCTTTTACTACCTTGTAACGATATTGAATTTTCGTTAATGCATAAAACACTCCGGTATTTACCTTATGATGATCTTGGCTACTGTGTTAGGATTTACCATAGCCTACCCACAGACACACTTGTTTATAGAGTATAGCTTTTTTTTTTTTTTAGTTTAGTTTTGTGAAATGGATAAACTATACTCGTGTATACCTATACAAATTATCAACGAGTTAATTTACCGCACCTAATATTGTACTAGGTACATAAAATTAGTAAGTATATGTACTTAAGGTACCTACATTATATAAGAATAATCTTTCGAGTAGGTACTAGGTACGTACTTAAATGCGAATATTATTTCGTTAAATTAAAAGAATATCGTAGATACCTCGAGCTCATTACACATAGCACCGAATAGAAAACCGAATTGCTATTTTATAGCTCGAGCTTATATAGATTTTAAAATATTACACAGAAAATATCTAAAAACGTATTATTTACGTTTAACGTTTTTCGTAATAAAATATTTTTATAACTGTAACTAGTGAGACTGTATACGTATAGGATACGTATGTACGAAGAATGAATGGTAATAAGTCGATTTTTTTTTCTCCTATTTTATTTTAACGTTTACACGCGTCCCGACGCGACGCGACGTACTGTGTATACCATATTTACGAGCTTATTAATAAAATTACGTTTTCGATATTTATGTCTATTTAAAAAGTGCACGAATGCTGCGCTGTTGTTGTTGTTATTTGTATCAGCGATAATTTTTTTCTCTACTTATGTTGATGTATGACCCGTTAAATGTGTACACTCGCGTATCTCGCCCTCCTCCCCTCCCCCTTCACTGTGTCTGACGATCTAATACACTCTGTTACGTGGAGGAAGCACACATAGACATTATGTAGGCGCCGTATCATCATCTCTTGGCCTATACTGCCCTGTCCCGCATAGCAGTCTTCTATGGCTGTACTGTTCGTTGCATTTTATACCCCCGACTCGGCCCTGCCCGATCTTCTGTGTTGCTCACCTTCTGTTCGACTTTTGCCGTTTATAATATCTATACCGAAAGACCCCCTACTTTGTCTGTTGTACTGATTTACCTATTTGCTCGCATATTAGCTATATACCAGTATACTATTCATGTACGTAGAGATGTATACGGTGCACATAGCGTGTGCAGTTTTTTCTCTTACACGTTCTTGTTTTTTTTTATACGACCATAGATATGGTTTGTTACCTACCTAGAAGCGATGTGGTAGTAGTAGTGCAGGGCCTCTTCCCTTGATATTAACTTGAATGCTTTGGTAGCATAAAGGAAGACCATTAGATAACAACATAGGCTCACAATGTTTGAGTTGCAGACACCAATCTGGAAGAAAGGCTTTTTTCCGTTCATATTTTGGGAACAACTCTCTAAACAGCATACTGATAGTCTTCATCGATAAGATAGGCGATGTTTGAAGCATACCGAGGGGCGAGGGCTGAATCAAACATCTCGAACATTATCATTATGATTCGGACTGTAAACACCTCGCATTGCAGATCCATCAATAATGGACCACCAAGATCCGGGCTGTCAACAGTTTACCAACAAGATTGATCGTCACTATTCGCGCCCTCAAAACTCCAATACATTTGAACTTCAACTTAAAAGATGGGAAGAAATTTGCTCAGCCTCGAGTTGACGTTTGATGTGTTAATAGTCCAGATATTGATGGTCAACTGTTTACAGTAAACTGTTGACAATTCGGATCTTCATGGTCTGGATAATTGGTCAGCTCTTGATTGATGGCGGACTCTTGATCGATGTTCGACTCTCGATTGATGGTCGACACTTGATGGTTGATAGTCGATCCTTGATTGGTGGTCGACTAGTGATAGTCAACTATTGACAGCTTACTGCTGGTAGTCCGAATACTGATAGTTTGATTATTGAGAGTAAACCATCAATCGAGAGTTGAACATCCATCAAAGTCGACCAACTAACAAGATCATTATTATCCGTACCATGAAGATCCGGACCACTACCAGCGGACCATCAATAGCCGATCGCCAGTAATCGACCATCCATTGTCAAGAGCCAACCCTCAAGATGGGCCATTAGCCATCAAGAGTTGACCATCAATCAAAATTCCACCATAACTGGTTGACTCTTGAAAGTTGACTCTCGATTGGTGGCCAGTACCTGATTGATGGTCAACTCATGAGAATTGACTCTTGATGGCTGATGGCCGATCTTGGTGGTTGACTCTTGAAGGTCGGCTTTTGATGGTTGATGATCGATTCTTGAATTGAGTCAAGTTTTGACTAATGGTTGACTCTTCATAGTTGATGGTCAATTCTTCAAGGCTAACTCTTGATTAATGGTTAAGTCTCGATGGATATTCCACTTTTGAAGGTTAACTCTTAATGGATGACTATTAATGATTGTCTGTTGATGGTTGATGGTCAATCTTGAGGGTCAACTCTTGATGGTTGATGATTGATTCTTGAAGGTCAGCTCTTCATTGCTGGTCAACCATTGACTGATTGTAACTCGCGATCAAATAATGACTCTTGTAGATTGATAGACAATTGGTCCACTTCTGAAGGCTGGCTCTTGATGGTTGATGGTCAATTCTTAAAGGTTGACTCTTGATAGTCGACTATTGATGACTGACTTTTGATGGTCAACTGTTGGTGGTCCACTACTGGTAGTCTGAATATTAATGGCTCAGGTTGTAATTGTCAACTCTTATTGGTTGATGATCAATCTTAAGGGTTGACTCTTGGTTGTTGATGGTTTATGGTCGATTCTTGAAGGTTAAATTTGGATTGATGGCTGACTATTGATGATCGACTACAGATGGCTGATCGTCAATCTCGAGGGTCAACTTTTGAAGGTCAACTCTTCATTCAGGGTCAACCATTCACCGATAATCAACTCTTGATCAAATAATGACTCTTGGTGATTGATGGTCAATCCTTGATTGATGATCGACTGTTTATGAATGGTCCACTTCTGAAGGTTGGCTCTTAAAGTTGATGGTCAACTGTTGGTGGTCCACTACTGGCAGTAGGATATCAATGACCCAGATAGTAATTGTCGACTCCTGATTGATGGTCAACTCTTGTCGGTTGATGGTTAATTTCTAGGGTCAACTCTTGATGATTGGTGGTTCACGGTCAATCTTAAAGGTTAAATCTGGATTGATGGTTAACTCTTGATGATTGATGGTTAACTCCTGATTGTTGGTCAACTCTTGATGCCTGATGGTCGATTCTTGAAAGTAAACTCTTGATGGTCAATTGTTAGTAGTCCACTGCTGGTATTCTAGATCTTCATAGTCTGCATATTAATGGTCTGAATAGTTACGGTAGACTCAAAATTGATGGTCGACTCTTGAGGGTCGACTCTGAAAAGTTGACTTTTGATGGTTAATGATTGATTCTTGATTGAAGGTCAACTCTCGATGGTCAACTGTTGATGCTAAAATTAAATATGGAAATTTCAATGTTAAAATCCCCCTAAAGTACATTCTGCATAACCCTATCTCCTCTCAGCGGCAAGATAAAAAATCGCGAATACGCTTAAAAATCATATTTTATTTATGCCTGAAGTGTTATAAAATTTTTTTTATTTCGAGGCCCACAGAGCAAATTGCTATACTTAGCCCGCTGTAGTCATAATTTTCATGCGAATGATTGAAATTTTTTGTCTAACGGGTGTTCAAAAAATGCGAATGGTTTGTCAACAGCTTTTCGAAGAACTCTTTTCTATTTTTTTGACAACTACCACACAAAAATTTCAATCATTCCTATATCATAAATTTAATATTCATTACACTAATTTGGCCATGTCACTTTTTCGTTCTGTACCTAAAATTTTTCTCGTTTATATTCATATAATAAATAGGCATTTGTTGCAAATTTCTACATCAGGTAATTCAAGTGAGAAAAATTAACAATTCACAATCCCTACAAATAAACCTACGAAATTATAAACTCGAGAAACCGAAATTAAATCCCTTCTGGAACCTGCTACTGCGGTAATTAATCAAAAGGTCATTAAAACCTTCGCTCGATAATTCGGTCTCTGGTGGGGGAAAAAATAAAAAAAGAAGTATAACTTTCGTCATCGTCATCGTCATCGTGCTCTAACAAACAGGCCAAAACAAAGACACAAAAACACCAGTCAATAAGGGATACCTATACTACTCTCTATACACGTATAACAAATCACAACGAAACTGTTGTTACACAGCGAAGATATCTGTTAGAAATATTCGTCGATTGTTAAAGAGGTACATGGCTGACAAGAATGAAACTTCACCCTTTAAAGCTTCCTGTTACGTTTTAATTTAATTTACGGTGTCAGGTATACCACTACCGCACACGCACAAGGCTCTTGAAAATACTCTCGCGAATCGTGGTACAGTATACGATGGCCATCTATACAATATTACAGCGAAGGGGAAGGCAGACAGACGTTCTCTCTCTAAAGGTACGACACGATCGAATATACCTACACAATAAAACAAAAGAAAAATTGACTCGAGTAGTGTTTGTAGATGTACTTCAAACGCAAAATAGAATTTACTATATTTCACGTGTAGCTGGTCATTATACACCTAATGCAGAAGAAGTACATTACACTACACGTATACTTTAAGAATTACAGTTACAGGAGTATCTGATACGACGAACTGTACAAAGAGGTACAGATAGAAATAAAGTGAAGTGAAAAAAATAAAAAAAATAACCACACAGCTGAAATATTAAACTTTTATAGTAAAAAAAAACTATTCGAATAATAAATTGGATCTACGTCGAGTATATAACTGAATGTAAAAGCAGTTCAACTAGTACGAGACATGCACAAGTCGAGTCTATATACCATTCTAATTACCAATAAGCAAAGCGTACGTGTGTTTGTAATATGTTAAATGCCCATCGTCTAGAACTACAGCATAGCCCATAGCCTTCTCACACAAACACCTGAAACGCACGATATGCAGTGTGTTTGTAAGCCTATTTAATAAACCATTCGAGTAGAACACTTGTCTTTTTATTTTAAAAGTATACACGTACCAGACTCGTACAATGATCTCAGTCATAGCATCGTTGCATGGACCAAGACGCAGGGTACGGTGCGGGCAACGTGTTAAATCGGAAGTTACCACAACCATCCCGTATTATCGATTTTCATCGTATACGGTGCACTTAGATAGCTCTAGATATACGTCCTATAATCGAATAATGATAATAATAATAATAATACCATTTACAAAGAAAGAGAATATACTCGTAAGTGAAACAAAACGAAAATAGAATAGGGATAAATTAAATATATACGTACTGTACACGTTTAACTACTACTTAGCTTTGTATAGAGTATCGTACACGATCCATCTACATATATATATATATATATATGACCCGCAGTAAAATGAGCAGATGAGAGAATAGTAGAACAATAATTCGGAAGCGTCGGCGAGCCAACACGTGGTACAATTAGAGCCAAAATCGACGTCGGTGATCATCGCCCAATTCGTATATACAAAAAGACACGAGAAAACCACGACGACAGGCCATTGTCAACGAAGCTTTTATACGTCTCCGTTTATTTATTTCTCTATTTATTTCACTCGTCGTCGCCTCGTATACAATACGACCTTACCTAATGGAAAAATAATACCACATCGCCCTTGAAAACTTACGCCACTAAATCACGTACATAAATGACCTGTTGATAAAATAGAAAAAAATATACCCCTTTCGCGGGTCGGCTCATAATGACGCGAAGGAAGTTGAAATTTGAACTCTTTATTAATAATAATACTTCGATATCGTGATCTTTTTCTTACCCCCCATCTCCCCTCCTCCTTCCAATGCTACTCTGTTGAGTTAATTATAAATCTCATGTCATTCTTTCTTTTTACACTTATTTCCTACTTCAGCCTACTACATCGGAAGATGATATCGCACCCGGTTCCAGGAAGTATCGTATTTTTTCATTCACTTTTCCAGACCAACTTGGGTAATAATTATGGTTTTAGAAATGAACGTATACGAGAATGGAAAATAAAAAGTCGACAAACCAGAAAAAAAAAGATAAGTAAATAAAAGGAAAAAAGAAAATTTTTTTTTTTTTACATTTTCATCGTCGACCATCATCAAATCAACACAAATACACAGTATAGAGTTTTTAGGTCGCGTGCAGATAAATGATTTTTTTTTTCTCATTCTCGTTATCGTGTCCAGCAGAAAACGATAACACCGGAAAACATTTTACCGAAAGGATTTCTTAACCGATTTAATTTCTCGTTTGGTACTTTCCCCAATTGTGACAGCTTGGCACACTGGTATTTATAATCTTCCAGATACCAGTAGTACTTTTTCCTTTTCCTTTTTCTTTTTTTTTTTTTTTTTTGTTTTTTTTTTTTCCTTTTCCTTTTTCTTTTTTTTTTTTTTTTTTTGGTTTTTTTATATAGCTAGCTATTTCTTAGTATAATAAATTATGTTTTCGAACACAACGAACCAATTATCTATATCGAAGAGGGGAAAAAAATAACCACACACAGATAGAGGAAAGAGTGAAAAAAAAGTCGAAGAGTAGCACGCGAAATATCACGTATATAATTTTTTGTATACAGCCATCAAGATAGGTAATAGGTAAACTAGATATATACGAACCGGCTGAATTGGCTTTGATTAAACGCCTCTTTCAATTCGATCGATGATTGCTCTTCTGTCTATTTTGATGCGTTGCGTTGCACTGATGCCAGAGTCCGTGCGAATTTGCAGATTGTGCCGAAGAACGAACGCGAGCTACTCGTTTTTCTAGACGAATAATTTATTAAATTATCGTCATTTTTATCGGGTCGTTTATTCGACTCGGCGTATTATTGTGGTTTCGGCATGTGAACTCGTATCTAACGTGAGATTCGAGCTAGCACGTAAAAATGATTGGTCTGATTGACGACTGGCGCGAGAATTTAAACGTGAATTGATCCGCAAGATGGGAAATAGCCTAGGACTGTAAAGAAGGATTAAACTAATTCGGTGTGCTAATTTAATTCGTGTACTCATTAACGAATAATCATCATTCTTGAATATTCGATTAATTTACACCATAAACTGTTGGCTCATTCGTGCTTCAAGAAGGATCCGACGATCGTTTCATTTTTCAAACGAATCTCGTATTAAATTTATTTTATAGTCGATTTTTCAAAAAATACACTAATAAAGTGATCGTCGTAAGTCTACGAAGAGTGCCCCCGCCCCCACCCACCATTACAACCTCGCTCCTATCTACGGTTTAAATTGCAATTCATCGAGCAGGTGGGCCAAATATTTTCTGAAAAGTGCATTTTTATGAGGTTTTTAATTTTTTCACACCCTCGGAAAAGTATTGAACGATACAACAACGCAATTCTTGTTTCAGTCTCAACTTTAAAAAAATGAATAACATGTAAATTTTACAAATCTACGTATAAGCAGAGAAACTAGAACAGAATTTTGAACAAATTGTATCCTTATTTTTTGTACATACCTTTGAATGTATATTTTTCAAAACTTCATAAAGAAAAATAATGATATTCAAGGACTTCAGTTTGGAATGTAAAATAAATTTGCATTGCCACGACAATGAAAATTTTTCAAAGTTTCAGAACTCAAGATAGAAGAAAAGTAATGTACTGCACACCCCCCCTCCCCGTGTAATGACTACATGAAAGGGGTGAATTTCTGTAGATATAATGTTGAAATGACCCAAATCAAGCCTTAGGTCTTTCAGTTCTGGTCAAAATATTTTAGCGAGATCCTCTCGGTTCGTTCAGGCGGGGGGGGGGCGAATGACGTTTTCGAATTAGTATAGCATTCGATAGGTCATAAGTTGTTATAATTTTTTTTTATAATCTCTCCAATAGGTGAGGGCGGAGGACGTTTAAAGGGTTATTCGAGAATGGTCTACGAAAAATAAGTAAATATTAAAATTCAGCGACCTCGAATTACGTAACTGGAATGGATACGTCGGTTAATTTTTGCTAATTTTATTTTTGATTATTGATCATACCATGTTGAGAAAACTGGTGGAGGGTTTCTGTAGCGTTGAAACGAGAAAAGGGAGCAAAGCCCGCATCGAGCGATTTTTTTCACGAGAAAATTAATTTATACGCGTGAAAATTGCCAAAAAACACGTTAAAATAGCAATTGTCAAACCTCAAATATTCGAAATTTCGTAACATTTTCGCCCTAGCTTCGCTCGAGCTATATATATTTTTTGGTTTTCAAGAATAATTTTCATTACTACGCCATTGAAGAATTTTACAGAAGCTGGATCAGAAAATTAAGCATACTGCCGACTTCTGAGGAAAAAGGAAGAGTTACTGAAATTTTTACAAAATTTTGAGGGTCAGGGGTCAAAAAAATGAGTATTTTGACATATTTCTAGGCTCCGAACGACGAATTTCACTATTTTTTCGCGATCAAAAATGAACTGTTTCGTGAAAAGAATCGCTAGGAAATAAAGGTATTCAAAGCCGAACAACCTCCCCTGGTAATTTCACACCACTGGTACCAACTTAACGTCTTGAAACTGGTAATAGTCGATTTATCACTTCGCTTTTTCATTTCTTTAAAATTTTGATCAAAATTAAGAACCCCTATGTCACCTCCACACCCCCTCCCCCCACCCAACCAAAGAATTTTGAGATCCGTGTTTGGAAACTGATTGGTTGAGATCAACATTAAAAAGGTCAAATTCTTTATAAAGCTGCGCAAACAGATTTATCAAAAGTTCACTCAACCTCGAAGTATAAATTTTGATAGTTAAGCACAGCTTTGAGTAAAATCTCAACTATAGAAAAATTACAAAATTAGCCCCTTTTTCGCCCCCTCTTAAAGTCAAGAGTAAAAACACGATAAGTTCCTAGCTCAATTTGGAGGGGAGTTATGCCAGGAATAAACTCGAAAAACTGAAAAATGAGAAAAACCTATCAAAAAACTACTTTTTTGGGCTGTGAGGGGGGTGCAACGGAGCCAAAAAGACGGAACCCCTTAAAAGACACATTTAGGGGCTTAACTCAATGTACATACCAAATTTCAACCTCCTAGCTCAATTTGGTCGGGAGATAGGGTAGGAACAGCTCTTTTTCAAGGTCAAAAAGAAAAAAAAACCCTCGTATCTCCCCACCTGGTTGACTTGGAAGGTTCATTTTTGGATATGTTATACAACTTTTGATTTTCTATTAGTTAGCTGAAGAAAGGGCAATTTTTGTGTTTTTGACTAATCCGCACCCCCTCACCCAACATGGGGCAAAACGGAATTTTGACCCAAAAATATCTTTACTCAAATATATCTAATCCGCCGCCAAACTGAGACGATTAACCCAATTCGAACGATTTTGGTCGATATCAAGCGCAGTAAATGATTTTAATGTTTAGAAAAAAAATAAATAAATAAATATCTGACATTTGTAGGACTCCAAAACGGGTTTAGTTGGTACCCCTCCCCCCCCCATCTCATCAGCCGTTGGTCGATACTTTGTAATAGCCTGGTTTTCATTGACAATATGACATAGAAAATCAGGCTAACAAAAGAAAAAAAAATTCGATTCATCATATTTACCATTATTTGGTGACTTACCAAATAATATTGACCCAAGATAATAATTTTTACTAAATTTTTTTTGGTTTTCAACTTCCAAAAATTAATTGATAAAAAATTAAGGGTGGTTAAGAATCAGTATCAAAAATTCCAAAAAAAAATAAAAAAATACAGTCTTCGTTATTTAGAACATTGAAATAAACGACCCTTTTACTACTCCTCCCTCGACCCTCGTCACTACTGACCACATAGATGATCTGTTCAGAGCGCCTAACAGGTGGGAAGGGAGACGAAGTCGACTTTTCATCTTGGTTTAAAAAATTATACATATTTTGTATTGAATTTCTTAGAAGGCTGAACTTCGGCTAAGAATGCTATCGTGATACGCAGCCCATCTAGAAGGATAAAATCAAATTCTCAATTCGTACGAATTACTATGGAGCGATAAAATCAGAATTTCAGACACACATCGTTATACGAAATTCGAAATATCGTTACAGCCATATTACCTGCGATATCGTCGTGCATTTCAGAACATGTCATGTCGTAAATTTCATCCAAAAGGAATTATCATATTACCAACGATACTTAATCGCTCAAATTAAGCCAATAAAATTAGTTTCAACACTAATATTTACATACGCTACGAGTGCATAATAATCAATAACATTATAATACACAAACAACCTATTAAATGAGTCTAATAATAGTTAAACAAATCGTTGCTCGTTTAATGTACATTGTACGTAGACGTATAATACATCTACGTATTATTACGACCAACCAGAGAACATCGATATAAATTTAATGTTCATCGTGCATCATATCATATAATACACATGGTAATCATTGTACGTATACTTACACTACACATGCATGTACTAGGATAGGTAGATAAGAGGTACATCAATGAATACGATGCTCTACATTAGATTTTTAATGCAATACCTACGTTTAAGCGTAGCTATAGCTGAAGCTAATATTACGAGAGAATATCAACCCTAATACAATACGAAATTAAATTTTATAATAGAAACATCTCAACCCTTTACGACTCCCTACGACGAGAACGCTTTTCAATTTAGTGATAATAATAAAAAAAAAAAAAAAAATTAAAAAAGAAACACGCGAGATGAAAAGCTCGAAAGACTGATAATATCGATACCGTATGCTTATGGGCGACGAGACGAGATGTAAATCCAAAGTGACAGAATTAATTATACGTTGAAATAGCTTCGACGACTTATAGAGTACTATTGCTTTTAAGCTTTACGCGTGCTTTTTATTTTACAATATTAATTTACATTATAAACTTTTAATATTAAATATATGTGCGTTGTTTTCTTTACCACCCATTTTACCTGCTGAATAATGTAAAAAAATATACATTGTCAATTATCAACGGTGAATAATGCTCTGCATAAATGATTTCTGTTCAACTATACCTACGTATATGACTGAACTGAAACCGCACAGCATCGCACCTTGTATGTACCATTCCTTGTACTGTACTCGATTCCACCATAAATATCGTATCTTCGTATCCATCGATCTCACAATCAATATGATTTCGCGTACATTCTGTCCGAAATCATTCCCGCATGTAATAGGGTATTCGCATCGGACCTTACCAAGTTTCTAATTAGTTTTTCTGTATTGTGTATAACCGCAGTAATGCTCTACTATTTCGCAGCTCCAGGCCGGGCCGGCCTCCCAAGAGAGCGACATCTGTGGGCCTGTCAATCGCCGCCAACCATCTAAATCAGCTTAAAAAGCATCGAGAAAACGGAGACTACATGGGAAGCTACGAAAACGGTCACGTAAATGGTAAGCTCGACTTTGATTCAGTTATTATTTCGTATCTGGATTGGTATTTAATTTAATATTACATAATAGCTTATTAGAAAAGTACAAAAAAAAAAAAAAAAAACTTAAAACGGCAAGGTCATTTTTTAGCAGAAATTTTCCAAGTATAAATAACAGAAAGTTTTCAAGCGGGAATAATGAGGATCTGAGGAATTTACGAGTGGGTGAGGTGGTGGTGAAATCCGTCCCGATACCAATTTGGACGGAATTTATATAAAAATTTAGTTCTCATGTAAAACCACGTTGAAAAAATTTTCGAAAAAATTTCTATTCTACAAGTTAAGTAATGGGAAAAATTTCAGGTTTTCGAATCCAACATCATCGTGCTGTGTGCTTTGACGTGCATGCAATCCATGATATTTGATTTTTACTAAAATTTCACAACGAACGTCTAAACGGGGCGAAAACGAACTTTTTTAAAATGATTTTTTCAATTTTTTAAACCTTATTGCACTCTGCTTTAAGCTCTTAAAATTTTTTTTCTTAATATTTGAAGGTTAGGGTGTTCCAATTTTGAAAATTTTTTAGAATTTTTTTCAAAAGCCTAACGAAAATTTGCCCATTTTAGTCTAAGACCGAGATTCGTAAAATTTAAGTCTTTAACTCATGCTATAAGGAACTCTCAAATTCTTATGAAACGAAAAATATTGAATTTTGTCTCAGATCGTGGCCAAACTGATGGCTTGGATTTTTAAACTCGTATAAATTATAAAATTGAAATAATCCTAGTGAAGCACATCCCAAAAAGCATCGACTGGCGTGAGGTAGAGGGGGAGGGGTACCCCTCTCAAAATAAAGCCAAAGTGACCAAAACGGTCGCGATAGCTTCTCCCTAAATGATGCCCTTCGGTTCAAAGTTGCATCGAATTTTTCTGTAAGCTTATTTAAAAATGTTTAATGAGCTTTGAACCGAAAATGCTTTGAAGGGGGAAATTGAAAAATTATATGGCATATTTTTGGCATTTTTATGTGATATTGAGAGAGATATACCTCCCCCCCCCCCGGTCAATGGATGTTTTTTGAGCAGAAATTCACTAGAATTACTTTTATTCGGTAATACATACGAGCCAAGGAACACATCATCAATTTGGTCGTGATTCGATCAAAATTTAATTTTTTTATCTTTACCATGGTATTTTTTGTTCAACTCTAAAAGAACTTGAAGGCCATTGGAATACGAGTTACTATCATTTGTTTGGACTCGAATTATGGGGATGTTAGTTTTGGATCAAAGTACATAGACAGATTTTCGTTGGGATTTCAAATAAATTCCAAAATTTTTCAAAATCGGTCCACCCTACTTAGGGTGTAACCAAAATTTCAAAAAATCTAGTCACGTCTGTTACCAATAATTTTATATTCATTTTTGAAATTTCCTAGCCCCCTTTCCCCTCTGAGCATACAAAAAAGTGAAAATTTCTCACAATGGTGCAATACTAATAACCATTGGAGGGGGGGGGGTGTAGTAATCTACCCTGAGAATTTGATCAATTTTTTCTGACTCTCACCAAAGTTTGGCATTTTTGAAGTAATTTAGTTATAAATTCAAAAAAATGAAAAAAAAAAAGATTTAAACAAATCTACGTGCAAAAAATATTGATGTTGGTGGAAGAAATTTTTCCACGTGGTCTAACGGTTTTTCCCAGATGGTGCTGAAACCTTGCAAACATATCTACTTACTTGGTAAATATTTTATTTGAAATTTTCAAAAATTTCAGACACAAAAATTATTGAATTTTGAGAGTATAAGGGCCATATTACACGTCGAATTGGGGTACAAGAAACCTAAGGTGGTTTTCATCAAACGAGTTTCGCCCAAATCGACGACAAGGCGCATTTCAATATTTCACCCTTGGAGTTTCTTAGCCCCTTCGAACTCAATTTTAAAATTAAAAGAATACAGAAATCACTCAATATTCCCTGTGGTGAACTGGATAAGGTGCAGATGTACGATCACCACCTTAGTCCTAATATTCAGCTAGGCCAGTTTGTTGACGTTGGATTGTTAATTTGTCACAAAATATAGTTTTTTTTTTAAATTTTTCCACGAATTCAAAAAAATTGCATACCAAATATGTATCATTCTTGTTCTAGTTCAATTTGGAAGCAAATGCAATAAAAAGGATTAACTTTTACCAAGGTTAAATAGGAGAAACCTCCTTATTTTCCCTTCCAATAGCTTTAAAGAGGTGATTTTTGATCACGTTACATTTATTGATTTCCTCAAAACTTGACAATTTTGACAATTTGCACCCTACTGCTTGCATTTTGAATACGAATGAATTTGGGCTCAATGTGATCCACATTCATTGGGCAGGAATCATGCCGTAAGCTGAGGAACCCACTGGAAACGTACAAAATTCAAAAACAAAAAAAGAAAAAGAGAACTCGTATTCATGGATAATTTTTAGAAACGAAATCAATTTTGAGGAGGTTCGTTTCTCTCTACTTCTCGCCATATCCTTTAATCACTTTCTAATAATATTCACGATCTTTGAAAATGGATGGAATTTTTTTAGCCAATACCAAAATAGTGGGTTTCTCAAACACCCCCTCTCCCCTTCCTTCTACTTCAATACTACATAAATACGGTGAGAAAACATTTTCAAATACACTCGCACAACATAGCATTGTAGGTAATACACCTACGTACCTACCAAAGTAATCAGCACACTCACACACTGGCACACGCACACGACCACGAACGTCAACCCTTTAACATATCAAATTATTTTCAAAAAAAAATTCTTGAAAGACAGATGCTTTTATTTCCGTGTTTACACGAAAGTGTACCGCTCGCAGCTCGTACTCAGGCTGGCTCAGCGATAAGGAAAATAAACGCTATCACGCTTCTACGTCGCGTCACCCACGTGTTTCGGATGCGTCGTGAGAACTCGTCACGTGTCCGTAATAGAATAATAATATCATCGTTATCCGACGATACTCTCATACAAAATCAAATAAATAATCAAAAGAGTGAAAAAAACTTGTAAGTCATCAATTTATATGTATTTGAAAAAAAAAAAAAATACCTACTCGAAAAAAGCCCGACCATACCTTCCGTGAATTCGTATAATTAATAACTTGTCCAGAATTCGGAAGGTGGGGGGGAGGGGAGAACCTAAAACGTTGCATACTATAACGTACGTGTAAATAAACGGCTTTACTCTTGACTTAATTTTCAACCCTTTTTCGCTACAGTTTTTTTTTCATTTCACCATTTTTTTTTTTTTTTTTTTTTTTTTTTTTTTCCCCCTTTTTTTTTTTTTTTTTTTTTTTTTCTAAATCCATCCACTGTAACGTTGTTTCGGAAATACTATGTAAAATAAAGGCCAAGTGAGAAAAAAAATACTCGTCGACAAAGAACGAAAGGTCGAACGGTTTATTTAAACGGTGCAGGGTTGAAGTCGCTTTCGTGCTGTTATTGATTAACTTTCACTCGTCGTCGTCATCGTTCTAGTGCTAAAAACAACAGTTACAATAATATCTGACCCTTCTACGTTAAAGTCGCACCCTTCAATACCCCTCCATTCATCTTAAAACATATACGTACGAGCATTCGTTTAATTTTCACTTCTTTTTAAAAAAAAACTCCCTCTCCGCCCCCTCGTTGCCAAATTCCAACAACCTCGTAATTATTATCGTTAAATAACGCGGACCTGTTCATGGTTTGGATAGGTACACGATGTACCAATTATTCGTATTTTCTTGCCAGGTGAGAATCGGAGTTGATGAGGAGGAGAGGGGAGGAAAAATGACAACAGTGAAATCGATCACGGCGAATAATTTGGCTGATTATCAAAAGCGATGTATTTGACCAATGAAGTAGAAGGGGAGAAGGAGTGGGTTATGAGAGTTCGTACAATTTTAAATAATTTTTTTTTGGAAGTTGGTCATATTTTCTGGTATTTCCATTTCGAGTAGCAAAATTTCATAATATTTTTGGTTAGATTTTTTAGGTCGTATTATCAAATAAAATTGAGCTAATACAATGCGTCGACCTATTGTCGATGCAAGGAGAGGGACGAGAGGAGGGTGAACCCATTTATGGTATTTTAATATCATCCTGAAATGTGCTGTGTAGATTCAATACGGATTCTAGATATGCCTTTTTATCCAGGCGTTTAGGCTTTCTAGCCCCATTGCATTTTCCAGAAGCCCTTGAAAAATCAGTTTATCGGGTAGTTTAGTAGATATGAAATGGAGGTTCGGGATACATTTTCTGTGGTTGCGTATCTGTACTTGAAAGGAAAACCAACCTACGTGTATGTTCAATTGCCTACATTGGCTTCTGAAGAAACAAATTCACGTGCATGGAAGGCTGCATAGCCCATCTCTTGAAGGTGCCCGAATAGGTATGATCAGTTGCATGGGTCAGTAAGGCTTTTAAACCCTATTAGCTCCATCCAAATAATAAGGTATGCAAATAACCATAAAACTTATAAAAACACGTTGTTTACAAAATTTGGCTAGATAACCTGCTAGACCTGTATTTGTGCCTCACAAACTTAGGGTATGCAACTAGGAGTGCAAATGTCAGTTCCTTCAAAATGTGAGCTATGCAACCAATTATGCATGTGAGATTGTCTTTTCTAAAGTTGATGTACCCAGAAGTCCAGAACCTGCATTTTACATCTACTTGTGTATCTGTATTTTTTGGGTTTTCATGCACACCAATATTTTGCATTCAAATTGAGTTAGTCGGTTTAAATTTGACATGTAGGTTAAGGAGGAATCCTAGATATACTATTTTTAAGGTTCCAACCATTTACTCCAAAATCAACACCTTTTCCACAGTGAGATAAAAAATAGTAGATTTAATTTTATAATGTCGGGTCAACCTACCATTTTGGGTAGTCTGACTCGGGCCATGCCAAAAGGCCTATCAATTTCGCCCTTACACTCCGGATGTCAGTCGTAAACTAAAGGATGTTCGTTTCCCCCAAACCTTCAACACCTGACTTGGTTAATACTAAGGAATACGAAAAAGAAAGATCATGTCCCTAATCGTGAAAATGAGCAAATGCCCGAAAAATGAGATTACCCCCACATACCTGCACAAGCTGATTGGCTAATCATAGACTAGCTTGCACTTAAGGACTATAATACACACATATACACACATAGTAGGTATAAGCCTAATAAAACAAAAGCCAAATAGGCCAAAAAAGTGATATATTCGGTAACGCGAATCACAGGTAAGTTCCGATAGATTGATCAAACATTAATAACAATGATCTCACACCGAAGTGTAGCAAACGCTAACGTCTTATAGATAATACAGCGCATGTGCACGACAGTACGAGATTGCGCTGTGTCTCAGTTACTGCATACGTATAATAATTGCAATAATTCTCTGAATCCCAGTAGTGTGACGTCCATGTAAGCAATATAAACAACGCTTACACTAATAAAATTCTTAAAAAAATTACTGCTAATATTTATAAATTCAAAAATGTAAAACAAATTGTAAAATGCTACGAATATAATTATAATTCGTCTGTTCATTCTATTCGTGTAGTAAGCAATAGACGTCCTGCTTACAACATGGGATAACGGACATTGCTCCAATTATTATACCTTGTAGAGTTGTAGGTATTGGTGGGGGTTGGCAGGAATGAGAGTGGGAGTGCGCTAAGTGGTGGAAACACGTTTGTGCACGCATGCGTCGAATTGCTTATGCACCAATAAACGGTTCAACACTGCTCTAACATAAGTTTGATCTACACCACAACCAATTTTTTTATTATTTTTTATACACCTAATGAAATCTTTCACACATTCTTAAAATAAATCATGTTTATTGATTTTGGGACTTCAGTTAATAATATATATAATATTTAATTAAATTTGAACAGAAGTGAAATTGATTCTGTAGGTACTGGCGAGTGTTGGTGGGAACGAGAGTGGGAATGCGCCAAGTGTTGGATACAGGTTTGTGTAAGCATTCGTCGAAATTGCTTATGTACTAACAAATGGTTCAACGCTATACCAAGATTGAGTTAAAATTTGAATAAAAAAATTTTCAAAATTGCTGTTTACATTTAATTTTACCTCATGTCACGCCACTGCTGCATCCTAATCAGCAAGACATACAGTTTATGGTTTGAACCTTTCTTCGTCACTTCTATCCATGTCCCCTCTCTGAGACTAATAGTAAAATTTTTTAGATGTGAAAATATTGCATTCAAAAAATATACCCACACCCACCTCCGCTGGTAGATGCGAAATGTAAGAAGTACGATAGTTTGAATTCTAAAAAAAAAAAATCTTATCTTCGTCTCGTGTAACAAGCTCGAGTTCTTTAGGAAAAAACATCCTACAACTGTACCCACTCAATCTCTCATATCATTTTATCCTCTCCTCCACTCTCCCTTCTACATCAAGCATAACATTAGAATCCGCGAGTGTTTCGAGCAATCAAACAGATATGTACACAACTTATCTACAAGACAGACAATAAAAAAGAGAATCTAAAAGAAAAATCACCTCTTTCAACTATCACGACATCGGTGGCACGAACGATTAACACCCCTCGAAAGAGTAGGAAAATTTTCAATCGTGCACAAGAAAACTGACCCTTTTGTAGCGCATGTATACGTAGGTATGTGTAGGTATTAGGAAGACGCGCTAAAGTAAACTGTCCTTTTACCCTTTTCCTTTTGGATGTATCGAAGCTGGCGTATGGGTGGATAGGATATATATCCGAGAGTGTATCCAGAAAACAGTTTATACGCGATATAAACCGCTTAGGAGGCAAATTAAAACGTGTTCTATCTCGGCAAATCTTTAGCCGAGTATGTTCGGGTTATTCGTTTCACGTTGAAATTAGACCATTAGTAATGGGCTTCTCTGTGCATGTAACCACCGATAAACGTTTCGTATTGCATCATTTAATATGTACCTAGCTACATGACATGTATAAGTTCCACGATGGTGGCTTTTACACACACGTATAATTCGCAGTCAACCCCCCTTTGGTCACCCCTCATTGAGGTATATCTATAGACGCCGTTATGGTATTATATGTGCATAAGTTTACTCGTGTGCTGTGTGTGTGTGTGTGTGTGTGTAGGTATTAGCATCCGTATAATATTTGACCAGAATGTAAACCCAACCGAGTGAAATTTGTTTGTGTGTTTTATACAATCGGAAATTAAGTATATGGAGCTTTAGCTGCTCGACCACCGCCACGAGTCGTGGTTTTGGCGAATTAATATTTTAGTGTTAACGAGAAACACTCGTTGGTTGTGTGGTTACAGCAACGATCCGACACGATGTGATGATAGCTTGTGGAACCTTTTTTTTTTTTGGCTTTTTGCTGTTGCAGTGCATTTTATTATGCTCGAGAGTTGCATGGACTATGGGATTTGCGTTCTACATACTTGAAAAAATGTTGAAGAATTTAAAAATAGTTCTAATTTTAGTGAGAAAACAAAAAGAATGGGGGGGTTGATTTTTGAGAAAAAGGAGTCAAAATTGAAAAAATTCCAATTTTATAAAACGAACGATTGAATTCTTGAGGCTGGAATTTCTACCTCTTCCATTCTTAGGTAATTTTCTGTGTGATCCCCATCCTCGCACACTCTTCTAATTCTCACCACACACTCTAACTGCAGAAAAAATTCTCCACAAAATGGTAAAAATATCATCAACTCTCTGTTTTAATGAACAATATAATTATTATTTTTTTAATTAACACGATTACGTCCCTTTTTTGCATAAAATATAAACCTCTGCTAGGATTTGGTTTTTAAAAAAAAAATAATAATAATAAAGCACATCAAATTCAATTTTTTTCATTCCAACTACCGCACATCATTTGGTTTTGGCAGCACCAACAGTAGCACTAGAGTAAAAAAAAGAGTTGAATAATACGTAGTAATATATTTTGCAAAAAAAAAAAAAAAAAGGTCTATTCAAATTAACAATCTTTCCTCGTAAAAACTCGCTAGAAACAATTACTAAAATCACTTAAGCGCAAATTAAATCTTTTTTCCCCAACGTAACGGAGCAACAGAGGGAGCAGAAAAGCTGCCACAGAAAAGAGAGAAAAATCGCATTCTGCGGCAAAAATAAACTTCATTTCATTGTCTGAATGTGCGTTCAAATAACAAACTATAAATGTCGTCGCTTTGTCACTTCGTTTAACTGTTGAATTGTAGGGGTGACGATATCAAGTACGACAATAAAACCACTTGTTCGAGTCGTTTTTCCACCGTTCAGTTGTTTGGTTTACGTAACTCCTCCGAGTGTTATTTTTTTCTGCTGCAGTCTTTTAAATAGTTGACTGGAAAAATGATAAATACGGATATAAATGCTCGCTTTACCTACGAGCTACCTATTCCTTGTATAATACGTGAAAACCTGCTGGTAAATGGTAGTTGCTTTCTAATGACTGTAGCAGTTCGCGAGCAAGATTGCAAAATGAAGGGTCGTATAGTGTACGTAATATCCATCCCTTTTGGTTTCTGTACCTATGTCTATTTATAATGATACATCGTATGAAGGAGCGCTATGTCTGATGATAGATTTATTACGGGATCGTGAAATGCGATTTGATACGTATAATTATACCAGCTTTGGAGAGGAATTGTGAAAAACTACATTTGTGAACATGTTGAGGAAGCAAAAATTTTAAAACTGAAGACTATCATGGATATCATCAATGAACTTTCTATCTGACTTGGCTCTCCTTGACTTCTTCCTCCCTTAGCCTAGGAAGCAATTTTATCGGCTGCCCAGCACGATCCTTCAGTATTCCCATCTTAGCCTTATCATTAAATGGGTTCCTAGCCTTTTCGATGCAGATACTTGAAAATCTTACTTGAGGTGAACCATCTCTGCTCCTTGGATTGGAGATCAACACGGATTACATTGACTTTAAATTGGACTTAAGCCTTGAAAAGATTGCTGGATGTATTTAAAACAATACGAGCTTACACCTCTGAATTGTATATCAAACATTGAATTTACAGTGATTTCTCTCAAATGAATTGTTCTCATTCGTTCTTCATCTTTTGGTTTGATTTTTGTGTTTTCCACAAGTTTATTGTTCCTCGTCAAATAAAAGAAGCTTTGTTCCCGTTTGTGTCCATTCCTTTTAAAATTGTTTTATTCTCTATATTTCAGTCTGATTCTTACACTTTCATCTCTTGCAAGCCTCAGTGTTAAGTTATGCAGACTAAGAGTTGCAACATTGATTGTTATTATGGTCAAACCCGAATTCCGGATGAATGCAAATTGCCTGAGGCAAACTAGAACATTCTAAGGGCTGTAGGATGTTCCAGTTCATTTTAGGACAAACTAGTTTTTCCGGAAAATATTCTAGGAATTACTAAAGTAACCCAACACAGTTTGTCCAAACTGGTGCCAGTATATATTTTAGGAAAAACTAGTACATCCGATGGGAAACCAATTGTCCTACAATATGCTCACTAGGTCAAACTAGCTCGTACCATTCCCCCATTGGATGCACTAGTTTTTCTTAAAATATCTGCAGACTAAACTAGTTTGGATACAATAGTTATTCCTAAAATATTCTCTGGCAAAATTGGTTCAACATAGATGAAATTAGTTTGTCCAGAAATGAACTAGAAGATTCTATGGCCCTTAGGATGTTTCAGTTTGGCCAAGGAAATTTGGGTTTGACCAGTAGCATAAACACGAGCAACCTAAAGGTTTAAGGTTTTAAAGTTACAGAATTGAAAAAGCCCATTCTTTTCCTCTTCTAAGTGGTCGAGAATACCACTTCTGATTTGTCATCAATATGTAGGTTCAACAGCCAATGTTTCTGTGCAGGGTTTATCTTCTCCTCACTCTTCCCATAGCCCCAACTTGAAACATTAAAATTTTTTGGGTAAACTCGTTAGACTTCAGTTAGAGTCAAGGGCTCTCCATAGACGTGTCATATCTGAGGAAACAATATGCACACTTGTCACACACCATCATCATCATCATCATCATCAGGAATTCTTTATAGTATGCAACCATATTACCTTTATCAAAACAAGCCAATTGTCACGATCCTGATCTCTGGTAATGGCATCTACCATAGAACGATCCTCGGTTGTGTGGCATCATTTCACCTAGTTAGAGATCTCTTCCTCTTTTACCAGGGATCTTCCCAAAGTAAATGTCTTTTTCAAAGTTACCTGCTGCTGTTCTTACCACAAGCCCATATTACCTTAGAATGCATTACTCACATATTCACCATGCTCAGCATAGCAGGCACATTTAAGTCATTGATGATTAAGATTTTTGTCCGAATCGCAGTCCAGCTCAGCAGAAAAACTCAAAATTCTTCATCATCTGTTTTCACAAACATCAAATTTTCTTCATATGCACAGCGACTCTTGCTAAATCAAATAAAATGAGAAGTGATATCCACGTCTTTTTGAACTGCCAACCATTTCTTCTGTTTCACACAGTTAAAAAACTGTGTCATAATCAACTAATCGCTGTGGGTTTGTTGAATTCTCTGCATATTTTACTCATTTGCTGGACATTTATTCTATTCTCCGGCGCCTTTTTCAGGCATGAATCCAGCTTGTTTGGATGGAATTTGTCTGTGCAGTAATGCCTCCAGTCTATTATTTAAAATTTCTGACATCACTTTACTGGCATAAGGAATCAATGCTACTGCATAGTAATCTGAACATACTCTTGATCTCTTTTTGTTATATAAGCTAATCAAAATTGATCTACACGGTACAAAAATTCCTTGTCAATTTACTGCGATTATTCTACTTCTATACCATCACGAACATGAGCCTTGCATTTTTCAACGTTTTAATTGCCTCTCTTACTACATTTAGTAAGATGTCAAAAGTTTTTCTCGCTTACTACAAGGATGATTGGAACTGAGTTAATTAATTGGGTGAGTTCCACTCATAGTATGATTCCCTACTGTTCAAGATACTTTGCCTTTAACGATCCCACACAATTGTACCATCGTCTTTTTTGGTTTCTCTAGTTCTTGGTTTAAAATCACATGTGATTTTCTTCATCTTTTTGAATTACTTACTGCACTAAATAGCTCCGAATTAATTCTCTTCTGCTAAGCGGATGAACAGAGGTAGTTGTTGTATGAGTTTTGGCTATAGTAAGATTCCCAAATGTCCAGGACTCCTTCCCTTTGACAATACCACACACTTGTACCAATCCCCCTTTTGAATTCTCTAGTTGTTGGTATGAAATCACATGTGATTTTTCTCGAATTATTGTATACTTACTGCAGTAGTCTCATTGCAGTCAGTATAGCTCCAGATTAATTCTCATTTGCTAAGGGGATGAACGGCGGTGGTTGTTGTATGAGTTTCAGTCATAGTATGATTCCGAAATGTCCAGTGCTCCTTCCTTTTGACTATCCCACACATTTGTTCCATTTTCTTTATTGATTTCTGTAGTTCTTGGTTTGAAATCATATGCGATTTTCCTCATATTATTGCATACTTATTGCAGTATTGCAGTAGTCTTGTTGGGGTTGGTATAGCTACAGATTAATTCTCACCTGCTGCAGTGATTACTGGAACCGAGTTAGTTATTGCTTGAGATCCACTCATGGTATGATTCTCAATTGTTCAGGATCCCTTGCTTTTGACTATCCCACACATTTGTTCCATTTTCTTTACTGATTTCTGCAGTTCTTGGTTTGAAATCACATGCGATTTTCCTATTTGCAAACGTACTGCAGTAGTCTCGTAGGGATCAGTATAGCTCCAGATTAGTTCTCACCCACTACTGGGATGACTGGAACTGAGTTAGTTGTTGCATGAGATCTACTCATGGTATGATTCTCAACTTCCAGGATCCCTTACTTTTGACTATACCACACAATTGTAGCATTTTCTTTATTGATTTCTTTAGTTTTTGGTTTGAAATCACGTGCGATTTTCTTCATCTCTTTGTATGCTTACTGCACTAGTTTCATTGGGATCAGCAGCATAGCTCCCTTCAATTTGAACAAGGAGGAAAAAATTTCTTTCGATTGATTTTCAGTTCAAAGCAAACTATTCCCTGTGTTATTATGCTTTCCTATTTACTCCAACTTATGGGACAGTTAACAAAAAAACAACAAAATATGTTAACAAAGCGTTTCCATGAAACACTTTGAAAATTTTACCAAACTGGATTACATTTTACCCTATACTTTATAATTACGATTCGGAAAGTTTCAATTATCGATTTATCTTCCAATACTTGAAACATATACATTATCAAGAATAGAGTCCACGATAAAGTTGAACTTCTCTCTAATAAGATACACATTCCTAGTCCATGTGCGTTGCTAGTTTCTTTTCCTTCTTTTTTTTTAAGATCTTTCAATAAAAACATAAATGCGCTAGACATTTACAGTAATGACCTTACTCAGCACAACATCGATATAGTTTCATGTAAGTATTATTTTTCTACAATATACACGTAGGTATACCTACATAACACCTCGACTAAACACAATATATATATATTCTGCAATTACGTAATAAACAAGGTTACACATCTATACGTACCTATATTGTACAAGATCGTAAAAATTTTCCTATCTTATGTTTGGTGACAGGTATACTACGAAGTTTTTATATTTACAATGTTTAAGCGACACGTTTGTTTATTGCCATGGTCTGCGCGATTATTACGTATATACCAGCGAACAGATCGTTTATCGAAAAAAAAAAAAAAAAATGAATTACTTAGACACTTGTACAGGAAAATTTGACAAAGGTGATAAATTTTGATTAAGTTTTCGGCGTCGTTGTCGTCATCGTCGACGTCTTCTTTTCCTAGATAGCTGTGTAGATACGTAGTAAACTCGACGTTATTTGCGACATGAAAAATCCGTAATAAAGATATTTACGACGAGTAAGGAAATGTCAATTCATCGAGGGATAAGGGTTTACGCGTTTCTTATTTCTTTCTCTCTCCCTCTCTCTCTCTCTCTTTCTACGATATATGTATATAGTACAGATACGTACCTCTTTCTACCTATACCTATCATGCCAAGTTCCTACCTACCCTTACACGTATAGGTATTATACAACAGGTACCTATCCAATTGGCACATATTGCAGGAGAAGGACGCGAACGCAGTTAGATACAGTTATTTTTGATCCTTTTACGTGTATCTACTCCGGGTTCTTGTTCATTTAATTTAACACACAGCTTCGGTTTACGACTCACACGCAGTTTTCCGCCGCTTGATGGCACGTTTTTCTCACTCTTATCGTCGTCTCTATCTCTCTCTCTCTCTCTCTCTCTCTTTTTTTTCACATTTTTATTACACTGTAATAGATCTGTCGGTTTTGTTAGCTCTGGCAACGTTATTAAATAACCAACGCTTGATTTACTTTTAATTTAGATAGCTTTTCCTCGCGTATACGTTCCACATCTTTTCAGCCCTTTTTTTTCTCTCTCTCTCTCTACCTTTCGCTCTCCTTGTTTGCTCACGTTACCTATATCGTACATGTATATATTATGCTCGTTTAATAGCGAAACACACACTATAAAGCCACTCGTGTGTTAATTAAACACTCCGGATCGTGTATTAGAATCGTATAAACGTAGATAGATGTAATTTTTTGACGCTCTCTCTAATCTACACACTTTGCCATGGTATATTTGATAGATATGCTCGTACACATGTCTTAAAACGCGAATATAGCAAAAATGACAACATTACAGGCTATTAGATGAAATTTCGCCACGATATTAGCTCAGCTCGCGCATTAGGTACGAAAATATATAGATATTCCTCCTCCTCCCCTACCCGTCTTTTGGTACATGAACGTGTAAAATACCATTCAGCACACCGCACACGCCTTCTCAAAACGGTGACACGTTTGCCTATATAGCATTTTATTCGCTCATAGATGTAGGTAAACAAACAGCATACAATCGTGTGTTAGTTAGTGTGTGTGTATATGTAAAAAACGTATGTAGCTCTAGCTATCTGCGTATTTTATGTACGTACGTACAATCGAATCGAATCGAAACACTATATAGTTCAGCGGAACGCCTACTCTTATGAAGAGAAAATCCGGATGAAAGGACATTTCACGCAGTTGTTATACTAATATTACGCATGGTAATTGTCGACATTATCGTTACAATCAAGGCGGAGCTTTTACTTCAACGTCAGCATTTTGCAATTGAATTGCAACGAAACAAGAAAAACTTTTACCGGCCACCTTTATCGTGTGCTTGTATCGCGCGCCTTCTTTTCATTTCGAATAGAATTTAAATCGCGAAAGGGTGTTTCACGAAAGTGGAGTTATTATGGATTTTTAATCGGGCCTGATCTCGTACGCCATATCGAGCCTATCTGCCTTCCTGTGGCTCTACACACGTTCCAGTTTGGTTCCAGTACGATACGACGACAGACACGAGGTTTGTATTTTTTTTAATCGGGTCTTGCTCGGTGTTTAAGTCTGGAACGTGTCGTTGATCGGGAACACTGCGGGTTGTGATTGATTTTTTTTTTTTTCAATTTTAGTGTTTAGAAATTTGAAAAATCTCTGCGATGGCGTTTCTCTATGCCACGTTTAGATGCAGAAATTTATTTTCGAAAGGATATGAAGGTACCAGCAGGACTTGTGCTACACCTGCGTACCAAATTTCAACTTCTTAGCTCAACTTGGAGGCGAGATGTAGCTGGTACAAATGAGGAAAAATTAGAAAAACCGAGCAAAAACTACTTTTTTGAAGCTTTGATAGGGTTCAAAGGCGTTAAAGAGTCTGAGACTACCAAAGACGTATCCAAATTTCAACTTCCTAGATGAATTTGGAGCGGAAATACAGGACAAACAATCGAAAAAAAAGAACAGAAAAATATACCAAAAAATTACTTTTCTGGGGCTGTGATAACTTCCTAAAGGCATATTCAGCACCTCTACTAAATCTACATGCCAAATTTTAACTTCGCTGATCAATTTGGAGGGGAAATATGAGAAAGAAGAACTCAAAAAATAAGAAAAACCGACGAGAAAAACTATTTCTCGAAGCTGTGAGTGTGTGCGGGGCCGGGGGAGGGGGAGTTGAAACACCCAACAGGTACATCTAAGACTGCCCAATTTCGACCCCTTAGCTAAAGAGGGAGATATGTGTGGTACAAACTCAAAAAACTCAAAAAACCATCCAAAAAATTACTTTTCGGAGCAAAGGGTGCAAGCAGGCTGAAGAGTTAGAATCCACCTAAATGTACATTCTTTCAAACCTCCGTGCACAATGAATGAGGGGGAGGGGGAGGGAATCACGAGGGAACCTTTTTCCAAAGTTGAAAAGGATAAAGCCTCCTTATCTCCTCTGCTAATTGACCAGAGGGTCTGATTTTTGGATATGATGAACAACTTTTAATTCTCTATGGATTGGTTTTTAAAAGAACAATTTTTGCAATTCCAGCCTCTGAGCAGCCCATCTTGCAGTTCGGGACATGATTGAATTTTGGCCCAAGGTCATACCGCCTCGATAATATGAAATCTGCTGGCAATCCAAACATATTGCCCAAATTTTACCGATTTCGGTTGGTATCAAGCTGAGCAAATTATTTTTAATTTGGTGAAAAAATAAAAATGGAATAAATATTTGATATGGTTAAAAATGGTCTTAGTGGTCGTCTAGATCCCAAGATTCATTACGTTGACCCTCCCCCCTTTCCCCTTCACTGTTTACGATTCAATATTAGTATACATGCTAAAATAGGTATTCCGGAAATTTCAAAAGGTGGGATCAAAATTTTCAACTGCTGAAGGTCATATGCAGCTGTTCTGTAACATTTTGAAAATCCTGGAGAAATTAAAACTTTTGTCGGAGGTTCCAGGACGCTAGGAAAATTAGTTAGATCGATTCGGGAGACCTTTTGTTGAAAAACGTTGACGTATTTTCGAACTTTGAATTTTTTAATTCGGTTTTTTTTTACACTTGAAAACCTACCCAAAAATTTTTTTTCAACTGTACAACTAGAAATTTCAGCAAAACTACTTCAATCCATTTGAATGGATTTCAATAGGTGGCGATAAAGTTTTCAGCTGCTGAAGTTCATATTCGGCCATTCTAGAGCATTTGGAAAATTCTGGAGAAATTAAAACTTTTGCTGGAGGCTTCGGAGCGTCTGGGAAATTTGATATATTGAATTTCAAGGTCCACGTTATGTAGCTAAGAAGTTTTTTTTAAATAAATGTACCTATCAATTTAATTTTTCAATTTTTCAAAATACTGTAAAAAAAAATCTTTTTTTGGAGCCTCCACAACGTCTGAAAAATAAGATAGGTCGATTCGCGTCGTCAATATTACGCAATTATCCGATTTTCGATGTATTTTTTAGCTGTGCGGTGGAAACAAATTTTCAAAAGTCCAAAAATAAACTTCAGTAGCTGAAAATTTGGTTCTGGAGGTTTTTCGACATGCTCTTTCAAACTAGCTAAGTTTCGTTCAAATCGGAGCCGGATAGTTGAGACGATTCTCTTGTTAGTATTTTTATTGTTGACGATCCAAATGTTCAGCCCAGAAAAGTTGACCATCAATGTTAAGGCCATCAACATGCAGGCCATGAAAATTATTGACAGATCAACTGTAGAACACGCCATTAAACATCTCTTTCTATGTTAATATCTTCGATGACTTAATAAAGCAGTAAAATTTCCCCTACTCGGAAAAGAAGTTTAAGAAATGAAAGTGCCAACAACCTTGCTCATTTGAGATCCTGAAATTTCTTTCAAATAACACAGCACAAGGTAAAAAAACAGAAAAAAAATTAGTTTTTCGAAAAATAATCACCAGGCTGGAAAAAAATTATTTTGTAGAAAAAATTCGCCTACTGTGAAAAGTATTGTAAAATTTTCAATGATAATTACATATCAAAACACAATTTGATTTTTTAACTGTGCTTTGAGCAATGTAGAGGTTTATTTTACCGCTGAGAATTTTCATGATTTCTAATTCATACAAATTTGTAAGCGCGCAATTTTTAATAATTTTCAAAAGCATTTAGAATTTTTCCGCAAGCTTTTATAATACTTTTACGAAAACCTTGTTTCATTTTTTTTCTTACTTTATTGCACGACATAAATTGCATTTTCTCTACTATAGAACGAATTTTAGTTCAAATTTTGTCTGAATAATTGATTTTCGAAGCGAAAAGCAATTTTTAAACTCGTATTAAATTTTCTCCCTCAGAGACCGAAACTCGCAGTTTAAACCACTTATTTTTAAAAAGCATCTTTTGATGACTTCGTTATGCATTAAACTTCACAAATGAAAAGTTGTTCGCGTTATTTTATTTTTCGTCTTTTTCATTAATTTTAATTTTTGCTTTTTTTACTCGGCATTCCATTCCAAGCAAATAAATATTATATCACTCGCATCTCGTATATAAAAAAAAAAAAAAAAAACCAGCTGAAACACAAGGTACTCATAGGTGATGACTCAAAACTACATTCTAGGTACGAATAGTCCGTATCATTCTGACCCATAGAACTCGACAAACACTTCTAACCCTCCACTTCTTTTCTCACTCACATCAATGACATCGTTTCTAATCCAAATCACAACACCGAACGCAGGGCCGCAAATCACCAGAATTGTTTTTCGATTACCTATCTCGCGTTATATAGTCAATGGTTGTAACGCCCCTTTGAAACAGGTATATAATACACACAATTCTCGTACAGTATATACCATAGTCGATTATAATACCATATTAAATACGCCGTGGATACGTAGTAAAATAAGAAGAAGGCAAAAAAAAAAAAAAAAAAACGAAAGAGAAAAAAGTTTAAAATGTAATCATTCACAGCGATGTCAGTTGAAATTTACATCGAAAAGAAGGCGGAATAAAAATTATAAAAAATTAGAATCGGAACCAAAATACGATGAAATGGAATGGGCGGTACGGTTCAGCGTGTATATACCTACAAATACATATATACGCTTGTATTTATGAGAAAGAGAAAATTACCGCTATTAAATTTATTTGATTTAGTTGCGTGTTACTTCCAACTCAAACGTTCGAATCAAATTTAAGCTCGAAGGCAACCCAAATGAAATGAAACGTAACTAAAACTAATACTATACGAATGGTCAACATTTATATGCTTATTTAGAGGTGCACTATATATACATTTCATATTTAAGCTGTCTCAACACGTATACCTAGGACTTACACACATGGCAATGTGTAATGGAAAAAAAAATACATTGATATTTATAGCTACCAAACCGAAGAAGAATAACAAGAAGAAATATCTTTATAAATTTAACTCATTTTTTCTACACCAATGACACCTTCAATCCATCGTATTAAACATTGTAATATAAGATCATTCTTGGTTATGCTAATCGTTATACTGAAATAGGATTAGGTATAAAGGTATTGAAAGTATAACCTTTTCATGATTCTTCAATGCCTCAAAAATTTCAAATTCAATATTTATCAAAAATTCGGTTCGTACTTTCATAGCTTAGAATTAACCCACACCCCTCTAACCACCTTGTGATCATAGAAAAGTTGAAACGTTTCAGATCTCATCATCATCATCAATAGGTCTGAGTCCCGTGCCTGTAAATCAGCTCTTACCACAGAGCCCATTCGCACTTTGATGATGCCGAACCACCTGGTCAAAGATTTTCCTCTCCCTCTTTTAGCAGGGGCCTTACCAAAGAGTTGCCTTTTTCGAGATTTCCAACTTCTCTCCTGGTCACAAGTCCAAAATACCCTATAATGCGTTCCTCGCACATAGCACTTAGCCTGACTGAGTCCTGTATTTTTCTGATGATTGAAATGTTGGTTCTTCGCATTGTCCAGGGTATCCTCAGCATCCTTTGCCAGACTCACATCTCGAAGGCATCGATTCTTCTTTCATCATCTGCCTTCAACGTTCATATTTCTGCGGTGTATTGGAAAACAGAAAAAACAAGTGACTGTACAAGTCTCTGCCTTGTCTTTCTGGAGATCTTGTTATTACATGTGACATTAGGCAGTCTGGCCATAGCTGATTTGCTCAGAGTGATTCGACGCCGTTGTTCTGCCGACGAGCCTCCATCTGCTTCGATGATGGAGCCTAAATGAACAAAAGCGTTGACATTCTAGTATTCGCTCAGGGCTCTAGATACTGGAAGACACTTGGCCCGATCCACCTCCATGACCTCTATTTTTGATGTATTAATACGAAGTCTAAGTTTTTCGCTGGTTATCTTCACCAGGTTGACGAGCTCCGCCATTTTCTTTTCATCCGAAGCAACCAAGGTGGTATCATGTGCATATCGCAGATTAGAGATTCTTCTTTCTGCAATGGAAATACCACCGGTCCAACATTCTAGAGTCTCGTGAATTATGTGCGCACCATAAATGTTGAATAATTGCGGAGATCTATCCAATGCTGGTGTTTTTTTTGACTTTTGTTCCCATGTTTTCATTTTGTTTTTCGTGAATTTTTAAAAACTCTGGGTTCTCAGGTTCTGTCCATTCTGTAGAGTTTGTTACAAGCCTCGATAGGTATATCACAAGAGTAAGGTTGCTATGTTTGTTATTAAACCATCGTTTCCAAATTCGGTTGAAGGGTGGCCACTGACCAGCTGTTCTTTATTGCGTATTGTTGAAACTCTCAATGCTTATTGTAGTCCATACCATGCTTCCAGTTAACTCTAGCCAATGAATCTTGATGCTCTTTGTTTTACTAGCAAGTTTCCCCTCTTCTTCTAAGGTATGCAATGAAGTTCCATTTGACATTTGGGAATACAATACTTTTTGTTTTATAACATCGAAAGATTTTTAATGGCGCTGGTAATAAGAAGTAGTGAACAATCAAAAAATGGAACGCGTTTTCTAATAATCGATAGGCAATGAACGATCTGCAATATATTCACAAATCAACCCTCCTCTATGACCATTAGGGCACCAGAAATCTGTTCATTTAAACCTATTTCATCCTCGTCCATTTCCCACACCATGAGTGTAAATTGGCTACCATGAAAGGATCTGCCAACCCAAAGTGGTCATTTTTGCTAGAAACCTGTACAAATGCGACCAATCAACAGCGAAAGATGTTTAATAGCGCCTATCTACATTTGACCATCAACAGTAGACTATTAAAATCCAGATTCTAAAGATTTTGAGGGGAATATAATATTGCTGACATGGTTAGGGTTAGTATCATCGAAAGATGTTTAACAGCGCATTCTACAGTTGACTGTGAACAGTTGACAGTCAAATTCTGAACAGTGAAAATCAGGATTGTTCAGATTTTGATGGCCTGGATGTTGTTAGCCTTGACATTGATGGTCAATTGTTCTGCGCTGTCAACATCTGGATCGTCAACATTTGGATTATGTTCGACAAAATAGTTGAATATTATGAAAAAAATGCTGAGCTGTTTTCAAGTTTCCAAATTTTAATCAGAAATAAACATTTTTTTAAAAGTCAAGTCACTTCAGATGAAATTTGGATTCTGCTGGAGCAGAGAAAATGATAACATGAAGAATTTTGAAAATTTGTTCAGCATTTTTTTTCAACATTCAATTTTCCGTTCCAGATGTTGGTAATCCGGATATTGATGATCAACTGCTGATGGATTTGCACTGTCAAGAGTTGACAGTTCAAATCTTAATATTGCGGGTATTGATGGTCCACTATTATTGGTCAATTCTTGACAGTTCACTGTTGATCATCAACTCCTAATAATAAAGTGTTGGCAAATCTGCACCGTCAACACTTGGAAGAAAATTTTTAAGGTGACAAGCATTGGATAACAAACAGAGAAAAAATTTACATGCAAAGAATATCAAACAGGCATTTAAAATTTTTTTTTGGCCGAAACCAAAAATCATTGGCTGAGCTTAGTACCGATTAAAATCGGTCAAATTTGAACACTAGACTTGGATTGGCAGTGAATTAGATATTTTTGAGTGAGGATGACCTCGGGTCAAAATTCAGCTATGCCCCAATTTGGAAAAAGAGTTGCTATGGGGCGAAAATCGCAAAAATTATTCTTTTTTGAGCCAATCGATAGACAAGCCAAAGTTAAATAAAATATCCAAAAAATCAGCTTTCTAGATTAATTAGCAGGGAAGATATAAAGATTTCCCCTCTTTTTCACCCTGAAAAAGGGGGTTTCCTCTCCTACCTGCGTTCCAAATTGAGCTACAAAGTTGAAATTGGATATGTAGACGTAGTAAGCTCCATAGATATGTATTTTGGGACGTTCGACTTTCCAACTTCACTGTACCCCTTTGAGCGGGGTTTCCTTATTTTTTGAGTTTGTTTCTGACATACATATCTACTCTCCAAATGGAGCAAGGAAGTTGAAATTTAGTCTGTACATTCAGTATTAGTCCGATATGTGTAATTTGAGCCTTTTTGACATTTTAGCCTCATTACACCAACTCACAACCCCGAAAAAGTTGTTTTTTGTCGATTTTCCTTATTTTTGAGTTTGTCCTTGCATATCTCCCCCTCCTCCCAAACCACTAATTGGGCTAGGAAGTTGAAATTTAGTATGAAAATTTAATATAGGTCTTGTATGTGCCTTTTGGGAGTTTTAGCTATTCACTCCAATTTCTACTTATACTCTTGTCCCTGTACAAGAGGAAGTATACCAGAGCGCATCTTTTTTTTTTTTTAATCAGCGACCGGACAATTCGAATATCTGTTTTATTTTATGAAAATCGAGCTCAATTTTTTCTACAATTGAGACCCTACTATTTAGGTTGATTTTTGTGATCAAGTTGCTCAATTTCAAGAATAAGCTACAAAGAAAGAAAGAATAATTGAAAAAAAATACCAACTAAAATTTCTACTCGTTTTGAATTGGCAACACTGAACTACTAAGCAGAAAGTCAGGTGCTGTTAAGAAAGAAAGAGAATAAAATCCGTCGTGTATGTGTACAATTATCTACCAAAGGTGGGTATATATATATATATATATACATATGTACAAAGTACTGACAAATACATACACGGGCACGATACAATGTTAGATTAGATGTATTAATTATTCATAACGAATTAATAATGGTATTCTTGAGGTATTATAAGTACGTTCGTCTATTAAGAAGCGAAACAAAAATACGTATACATTTACGTATACGTATACGTAGGAACCCATAGGTGAAGAGGTACTACATATACAAGTCATTATGTACATATTCTAGGGAGTCGTTTCATTGAAGATACTTACTGACATTTATTATTGTTACAATAATAAATAATGTTTTACGAAATTGGACGTCGGCATCTTATGTCTGCGCGCTAGCTGCGGTCAAATGAAGTGAGATCTTTTAAACCCACACCGGTTCGATGTTTATATACGATCTCAGCGGGATAGCGCAGCGCTCAATTACACGTATAGATACTTACTTATGCTTATAGTACCAAATAAAGGTATACTAATTTTTATTTACCTTTATACGCGCTCTTTTTAGACTACCTCCATCTCTGTATGTTCGCGTTTGCATATACAAATGTTGTTGTTTTTGTTTTTGAATCTATGACACGTATCTACAAGTACGTAGAGCATTTGGAACAAGCAAGAAGCAATCGCATGTTAGCGTATTTGAAATTAAACGAAATTGCATGTTTGTGCACGATAGATGAATTCTTCGGTGGTATATACCTATTTAACATGACCGTGTAACGAATGGTTGAATTTTAAATTCCATAATGTTTATACGAATGGACATCAAATTGATTTGGATGCTTAGTTTAACCTTTTTTTTTTTTCAACGTCTGCAGCGGCTTGCTCTTCTTTTTTTTCTTTTCTTACCTATGTATGCCGATTCAAAGCCGCGAATGATAATAACAGAGCTCGGCTTATTTTTCTGACAAGTACCGCAATCACCGTGAATATTATAGTGGTGCCTAACCATTGCCCAATGCTATATTGGAAAGGTATTTTTTATCATACGCATTCGATTCGTATAATTTCAAGAGAAAAAAAAATACTATTTGCTTCGAGCTGTGATATGATATGTCTTTTTATTTTTTCATTTCCATCATGAGAACTGTACTCGGAGTTAAAAAATATATACTAACTACGAGAATATGAATCCAAGTACCAGCCCATATCCGTATAGAAGAAATTGAAGCAGTAGGCGAGGAGGGGGATATCCATCTTAGCTGATGAGAGTTTCATAAATAAATTCCATTTTTCCTTCAGAGGTTTTATTTATCTATTTTTAGCCTGATTTTCTATGCCATATTGTCAATGAAAACCAGGCTATTAGTCTATCGAACAACGGCGGATGAGGAGAAGAATATCGATAAAAACCGTTTTGGGCTTCTGGAAGACCATTAAGACGATTTTTAGCCATGTTAGATATTTATTTTCATATTTTTATCATTTACTTTGTCCGATACCGACTAAAATCGCTCCAATTTGGTCAATCAGCTCAGCTTAGCAGTGGACTAGATATATCTGAGTGGGAATGACCTGGGGTCAAATTCAGTTTTGACCCATTTTGGGGGGAGGGGGTGCTGAGGAGCCAAAAACACCAAAAAAATGACCTTATTTAAGCCAATTGATAGAGAACCAAAAGTTGTATAACATATCCAAAAATCAACCTTCTAAGTCAATTAGGAGGGTAGATATGGGGGTTTCTCTCTTTTTGACCCTGAAAAGAGGCTGTTCCTCCCTATCGCCACACCAAATTGAGCTAGGAAGTTGAAAATTGGTATGTACATTCATTTGGGACACTGCGATGTGTCTTTCGAGGGTTTTGACTTTTTAGCTTCATTGCACCCCCTCAAAGCCCCAAAAAATGGGTTTATTGATGAATTTTTCTCATTTTTTAAGTTTCTTCCTCACATAACTCCCTTCCAAATTGAGCTAATAACTTGAATTTAGGTATGTACAATTCTTATGGGCTCTAGATGTGTCGGGGGGGGGGGGGGGGTTTTCGCCCCACCCCCCCCCCCCCCCGGGGGGGGGGGGGGGGGGGGGGGTGTCTTCGACTACACCCCCCCCACCCCATTTCAGCCCTTCACAGTCCCAATTATATGTTTTTTTTGGACGTTTTTTCTTATTTTTTGAGTTTGTTCCTCGTATAACTCCACTCCAAATTACGATCCAGTGTCTGTGATGCAGCTCTTTCCACAGAGCCCATTGGCGCTTTGATGATGTCAGACCATCTGGTCTGAGATCTTCCTCTCCCTTTTTTAACAGGGGCCTTACCAAAGGGAATGTCTTTTTCGAGATTTCCGACATCTCTGCTGGTCACTTGTCCAAAATACCCTAGAATGCGTTTCTCGCATATAACACTTAGCCTGACTGGCTTCTGTATTTCGTTGACGATTGAAATGTTGGTTCGTCGCGCTGTCCAGGATATCCTCAACATCATTTGCCAGACCTACGCCTCAAAGGCATCAATTCTTCTTTCATCATTTGCCATCGACGTCCATGTTTCTGGGGCCAATTGGAAAACAGAGAAAACAAATGACTGTCTCTTCCTTATCTCCTGGGAGATCTTGTTATTGCATGTGACATTACGCAGTCTGGTCATGGTGGATTTGCTCAGAACGAATCGGCGCCGTATTCCCGCCGACGAGCCTCCACGTCCATCTTTTCGTATTTGCTCAGAGCTGCCACAATGACTTTTGTTTTTGTTGTGGTAATACGAAGTCCAAGTTTTTTGCTGGCTATTTTCACCAGGTTGACGAGGAAGCAATCAAAGTGGTATCATCTGCACATCGCAGATTGAGAGATTCTTCTTCCTCCTATGGAAATACCACCAGTCCAATGTACCACTCCAAAATTGGAACATATTTTTATTTGGACCCGGAGTCTTTCAAACTTCAATCGACAAAATCCAATGCCAATCCGGGCTTATGGGTACAAACTTTAGCAATTTTGGTCGCCACTTGACCGAGTAAAAACTGACCTTTATATGAGCAGTAGAATGTACATCCTTCAAAAAAATCTGTTCACTCGACTCACGACCAAAAAAAATTGGACAACTCCTTGAGAAATTCCTAATCACGCCACCAATTCTCACTTTTTATGAATTTCACTCACAAAAATCTAACAATTAGATGCCAACTGCAACTACCCATGCACCAGCTACCGTATCAGTGCCAGGTTTACTTAAAACCTAATGTAATTAAAAGCCACCATCGAAGGTGTAAATTAACGACAGCTACATCGAAGTTGTCGATTAAACAGACGAGACGTGGAACAACACCTCTGCTTGTGCCAAGCTGTCGTTAGTCAGCGTAACAATTTTAAATCCGCAGGATAGGGTATCTATTAATCGGTCGACTGAGCATCTTGATATGGTTATGGTATCTTACAAAAAAAAAAAAAAAAAAACAACAATTGTATACCTAGGCAATATCTAAGTAGAAGTATACCTATGTACATAAAATCAATGTACCCGCTATAACTCACACACACACACACACATACTCGTACCTAGACTTGTACACAAGTGGGTACTCGTATAATGCATAATTGAAGTATAAAGATAGCTATGCGTGTGTATGTGTATGTGTAAGTGTATGGCAGCACGCAAGCAGTTATCGAGTACAGACGATCGAGGCGAGTACAAGAGATTGATCGCGGTGATCACCTGCACCTAGGTAATATGTATATGTATATGTAGATACATATGAAAACGTGCGCGTCTGCGCGCATTTAGTCGATAACAAAAGACGTGTAGAATACCATACCAATACACAGGTACTTATAAGATACGACAATGTATAAAAATTTTTTTTTCCTTCTTCGTCTTCTTTAAAATAAGTAAACAAAGAGAGAGAGAGGGAGAGAGAGAGAGCGAGTGAGAGAGAGAAAAATTACAAGACCAACGAAGCTTTATAATCTGGGAAAACAATCGCGACGCTATTTAAAAAAAAATAAATAATGATCGAGATAGGCGCGAAGACAGAGGTAAAGAGGGCGGATCGAAAAGGCTCGGGCTAGCGCGCGCTGCTATTCAAACTGGTATCTTGTAGCCGGAACAATAAGTCGGAATGTCATAAATCATCATTAGACGTAATTAAATTGAAATACTTAATAAAGGTATAACAATGAACAGTGTGGTTTTTCTTTTTTCTTCTCTTTCAAGCACTGACGATCGATGGCAATGGCGATGGCGGTTGTCGCCGAACCACACATTGTTATTTTTATTGCAACTTTTTCAATGAAAAAGATTTCGGTCGACGGTGTTACCTCTTCATTGGCGAGTGAAACGATGTGGGTGGGAATTGTGGATCATCATCATCATCATCATCATCATCATCATCATCATCACCTTTGATGATCTGGCACGAGATATACATTGTAGCGTATTATATAAATATACCCCTACCTAGATCTTATACATTGTATGGGTGTAGAGTACATTTCAGCACTTAGGTAATAGGTACCCACTACCAACGTAAATAGTACCATAAATTAAAAGCGAATTACACAACAATCAAATAAGCTGTTGACGCGCCATGAAGCGTACGTACAGCATTCGTTCGAACTTATATATATATATTTGTACTTATGGACGAATAATGTAAACTTGATAATTATACGAGGGACAGTTTTACCGTATGCTCGGAACAAACCCTACTGACCTAGAGAATTGTAATTTTATACGTGTGGGTGAAGCTTATCGTTCTGCACAAAGGGGTATATCGAAGAGGGTTATGTAGGCGTATAAAAAGGGGTGCCATCGTACGTACACGTACATACATAAGAAAACAATTCTGCGAGAGTATTTTTACAACCAATGTAAGCGAAATTTATCGACGTAATTAGAAAATTCGCCCAGTCCAAAGGACGGATGATGAAGCGAATAAAGCGCGTGAAATGGCAAATAGTGAATTCAATTGTAGCGTTTTATTCTTCGTACGAAGATTTGCTTTCGTTTTTAATTCGCCTTTCACCCTCACCGCACGTTGCACACATACAGAGTTCCAGATACCCACCTAAACGTTGTGATATTGTACAGGGTGTTCGGCATTAACCTGGATACCCTTTTATCAGTGATAGGTCAACTCATGAGACTTACATGCACAATGATTAGCAAACACAAAACATTGAAGGGGTTGCGATATGCTAGTTTCAAACGATAACGAACAAAATAGAAGAAATGGTGGCAAAATTATCGGTTTCATGATCACCACCATTTTCTCACATTTCGATTCTTCGTCAGATTCCAAAAAATTTTTTCAAGTTATTGTCATTCATATTACTTCTGCCTGTATCAAAATTTCTAAATATGATTTCGAAAAATTATCACATGATTTGAAACAATTTTCAAGCCATTAAAAATCTTTTAAAACAACCAACAATTCTTAAAGATCTTGAAAATATTTGATGTTCAGATTCACGACTCCGGGAGGGAGGGGGTTGTGGGGTTTATAAAATGGCCAAAAATTTCGAAAAAGCAAAAAAACAGAGTAGAGTGGAGCACGAGGGTAAAATTGTAAACAATTGAAATTTTTAGTCATCCAAAGATGTACTTTCGAAATTTTTTTATCCATCGAATGATTGGCAATACTTGATGAATTTATCGTTTTTGGATGAGGAGACTAAACATAAATGGATTCAAAATGATATGAAGAGTTAAGCCTTCCTCAATATTAAATTAACCTCCCCCCTCCTTCCCCCGAAAGTATTTACGCGTATGATTAGTTTTATTCAAATGACTAAAAATATTTTGAAATCTGTTTAAAATTTTAAAAATTGAAGAGAATATTGAAATTCTTGTAAATTATGAAAACGATTCAGCTAAAAACTTTTTTTTCTCATGAAATCCACAAAATTGAAATAAAAACTACAAAAAATGTACTTTTTTTCACCGAAAATTTCATTTTTTTTTTCAAAATTGTGCCATCGCTTCGCTTCCTTATTTCGGTTAACGATAAAAATTGAATTTCTAGCCCTCCCCTTCTCACCTCGTAAAAAAAATTTTAGTAAGCTAAAATATAAACATTTATTCGAATTTTGTTGTTGGCCATGCTGTGATTTTAGTCGTCTTCTAAGCCACTAAATTCTGCCTATAAGATTAGACTGAGGCTGGGTGATTTTTTCCCAATGGTTACACTCCAGTTCGACTTGACTTTCTGCACGGTCCTTTAAAAAATTTAATTAAAATTTTTGGTAATTTGTAGTCCAGTTTGGAAAACTGGCGAGTCGGATAGTGAAAATAAGTTGATATTTGAAACATGCTAGTTACTTTTTGAGTCGTTTTGACCTAGAATGAGCCTACTGTGACCTTGTCCAACAGTAGGCAACATATTCGCGACTCGCAATTAACTTTCCCCTGATATCCCAATACACCTATAAAATAACTAAATAACATACCTCCAATTGATGTACAATGGCAAGTTCAAGCTATACCACGAATCAATCCACAAAGATCACTGAACTATAAAGTTTGAATTTCTTCAACCTGAAATCAAGAAACAAACAATAAATTCGATTACATTGTGCATTTTTAAAACTGAAGATATAGAGTTATAGACATATAGGGTGTTTCGAGAGTGGACCATAATATTAAGGGGGTGGTGCGCCAGATCTTGTACATGTGCGTTATGACGGTTGCCTACCTATCTGGAGATTTATTGCTACTGTATGGAAAATTTAATTTCTCATTTTAGATAATTAATTTTGCAACGAGGTTCTCTAGAGTTTTGATGATAACTTTAGAACGAAAAGAGTGAATTTTTCCGTGTTGGTCCTAATTTTGTAGAGGAAAGTATGGCAAATAATTTGAGACCAAGAAAATGACGATTGGATGATTAGGAGAAGAATAAATGAGAGTTAAATGTAAAAAAAGTGTGAAA
>FIZR01022005.1:0-10560 GCA_900060175.1 Ferrisia virgata
ATACAATGCCTACCTTGATCCAAGAGACGAGATTTGGATTCATATCTTTCTCTCACTCAGTATTTCTATGATATGATTATTGTATTTAATAGCATTTTCGATTGATAATTTTTTATTCTAATTTTTTTTCAAGCATTTCAACTTTTATGTTGGGATACTAACCTACTGGTTCAGTACAATAATTTCGAGGGCTTTTAATCCTTTTTTAAATCGACCTTTTTTTTACTAAGCTAATTTACCATTAGTTGATAATTAGCCGATGCCAGTCAGTAGTTGATAATCTCGTCTTTGAGGCTGATTTGTGAGATAATTGCCTATCCAATTTATAATAAAACATCGGCATCGTTGAGCCCAGCCATGAATTAATAATTTTTTTATATTCACTTTATTCAAATTTCTGTGTTTTGGTAAAAACTTGGAACATTTTTGCTAAGCGTTTGAGTTCGAAATTTATATTTTTCAACATTTTCGCAAAACAGATACTAAAATGTTTTCTATGCCAAAATCAAGGACACAGATGAGAGAATTTGTAAACAAAATTTTCATATACTCGGGTTCGACTGGGGGGGAGGAAAAAGAGTGATCAACTGCTGGCAAGTAGCCTTAGGTTGGTATGGAATTTTTCCAGAGGCAGGTAATTTAGGTGCGGGGGGAAGGGAGTATACATTAGAGTATAATATATAATTTTTTCGGAATTTTTTGATCATTACACGCGACGTAGTCAACAAAAATGTGAAAAAATTTCCTCTTATTTATCAACTACACTGACAAATTACCTTATATGATGAAAGTAAAAATGAATAAAATTGAAATATGAACTATTTTTAAAAGTAGTTTTAGATTTTGGATCAAAATTTTATATCGATCCATCGATCATCCGCCCCCTCCCTCCCTCCGAATCGGAGCTTGAAAGGTTTTGGTTTTTGTGATAAACTTTTTTCGCGTATTCAGTAAGGTATAATTTTCTTGGTTGTGCCGGATAATGTTCATTTACTTTAATGATCGGTTCGGGCCCGATTTTAACCCAAATGGTTTTCCATTTTGTAATTATCTTTAGCGCGATGCCGACCTGGTTCTGTTTGCTGAGCAGTGAGCAGTGTACTTCTACCTACCTAATATACATTCATAGTACAATATATTCACAATGACAACAATATCATAAACGTACAAATGACCCCAAACGGGGATGAAGGAGTGCCGCCGGGGTCCAGCAGGGGCTCCTAAGAGAGTTTTTCTTCGCGACTACGATTTTCTACTCTTAAAAGCTGCAATTATACTGAACACGAAAAAAATTTCGATATTTTTAGAATTTTTCATTATAAGTATGTATACTCCCCCTCTTCATTTCAAGTTTTTTCAAATAACCATGGCGCTTATGAACTAAATTTTTTTTTTAAAGCGACAAAGGGGTCAAGTACACACCTAAAAAACACAGTTTCAAAATTGTAACAAACCAGTACGCTTATTTTTTAAAATGAATAAAATTTCAAAAGGTCACCTCGGGGTTGAATTATGAGGGGGGAGGGGGAAGAAAGGGTGGGTGTTGATTTTTTTCAGACATTGCTCTCATAGAAGTCCACAACATAGCAACGAAACGCGGAAATCAATCATTTAGCGCGTTCAAAAAAAAATCATGAGTGTTGTCCAATCCCTCCCCCCCCCCTCCAATCCTGAAAACCAGTGAGGTTCGGGTCCAAAACTTTGATCAGGTATGTATCCCGATAGTATGCACCTACCAATAAAGTAACATCAAAATTCCATCAGGCCAAATTTACCAATGCTTATCCCTTTACAGCATTTTCAAAAATTCGCCAAAAATCTACAACAGAACTATAGCAGATGAAAATTTAATACCGAGGGTTTTTGGACAGGTTCTTCTCATGTAACTACGTTTCGTTCAAATCGAAGTTGGATAGTTGAGAAAAGTCCCTCGTTAGAAATTTACATATTAAAAAAAGATTCGAAAATTACATAATCATGTTTTGAAAACTGAAATTTTTACAGCAGAAAATAAAAACGTCATTGTTTCAATTAATGATTTTGTTTTTTCCACTTACTTCCCTACTCTAGGATAAAAATGGACATGTAAAAGTAGCACAAGAGTTTTATTAAAATTTGGGAAATTTTTTTCATTCGCAAGACCATATCATCTATAAATTATTATTTCCTGGTAGGTCAAAAATTCGAATAACTAGTAACGTGATATTGTAACAAACAGCACGCAAAAAACTAGAATAATGTGATTGTTGTAAAAACGACAAAAAGGTGAGTCTTTAGCTGTCCAGTGCCTACCCCCATATTTAATTCCAATATCGATGATTAAAATTTAAGACGATTCGAGACAATAAGAATAAAATATAGCAACATTGGTCGTTTCAATTTCCAAAGGACCTTGAACTGCTTGAGGCACAGATTAAAACAAATCAATCAATCGGGCTGAATCTTTTGCTGATTTATTTTTTCATGAAATCAAACAAAACTCAGAGAAGTGGGAGATGAAAATTCGAAAATGTGTTTTTCAAAAGCCACTTCGGTGTCTGCCAACAATTAAGATACAGAAATTGATGTTATCATTCTAATAAAATGATCACGATGGAAGCAACTTGAAAATAATTATAAATTCTAATACGATGATTTTAACCCAACGATTCGAAATATTTCCACTATTTTTCAACCATATCACATTACGAAAAACTACAAAACTAATTTTCGAATTTTTCTTGCTCGCGAATCGATTGATCACACTGTACAATTAAAGTTGATGATGATAAAGTGCAGCTGAACGATTACTTATGCCAACCAAGCAGAGCATAAATAAATTTGCTGCATTCATACTACAGGTGTACGAAAAGTGAAACGATTCGGAGCACATGAATTTGTCAGGCCTTAGAATATCTCTCGGTTTTTTCTTTTTTTTTTTCCTTTTCCCCTTCGTCATCCGCGAACGCTAATATTTTTTTAATGCGATCATCGTAAAATGCCGAATGCATAAGGCTAACTTTCCAATCCAACTCTGCCGGCAACTTTACCCACACCAAGTTGAGAGTTTTTTTCCTCCGCTTCTTTCTTTTTTTTTTTTTTTTTAAATATCACCGCTCGACATTATTTATTTTATTACCGTCATAATTTCGAGACAAAAAACTTATCGAATATTTTATTAAACCATAGGATAGAAATTTTTTTCACCCATTTACTGTCGAAAAAATTCGCCTTTCGGCGACGTTTCGCGAAGATACGAGTAAATCAAACCGTATCGAACTTTTCGTATAAATTAACTACCTACCAAAACACTACTATACGTATATTTAAATACATAAAAATACTCTCCTGGTTTTATGCTACAAACTTCCAAGCAGCATAACTTACTACGAAAGTTTTTTGCAAAAAAAAAAATATATATATACACCTAAATATTTTTATCGTTTACCATACACCCCAGCTCATAAAGCAAATCGGTGTGATTTATACCTACCCGCGGTTACGGTAGGAAAAAATAAACAGCAAAGAAGATGAATTGAAATAAACAATATAATTGTCAGATTTCAATAATCTGACCTAATAACCGAAATAAAGAGGGTGCACGTTTCAGTCCAGTAGCAAAAATATGCAAATTAAATGAAATCGAGGAGATTAGAACGTGGCGGTGAAGTTATTAATTCGCTTCACACAGCAGCAGTTGCTAAAAGCGGTACAGCCATGAAACGTAAAATGAAGTCATTTTCACTTTCGTGGTACGAATTTTAGCCATTTTATTACCACATTATTCTCTTCCTGTTTGAGAAAAAAGAAATAAATCACTCGCAGGCCAAAGATGATGGCAACAATAATCAACTAGTTTATTCATGTGGTCTCAGATCTACTAAATCAAGAATGAATTCGGACCAATACCAATGATATTGTGATGAAAATGATACGACTTAATTCAGGTGACTACTTGGATGGGCAGAATTTTTTTTTTTTTGGAAATTTGCAAACGGCGGAGTCACAATAGTTGCAAAATTACCTAACAAGTATGTGGTAAAATTTCAGCCCCCAATTGACTTTTTAGTCAAATTTTTTCAAGGAAAACTCTGACTACCACATTCGTCCGGCCTGATGTTTTTTTTTTTTTCGTCATTGATCACTCCGCTATATACTGGCCAAAATTGCAGTAATTTGAATATTGGCTAAAAGTCGCCGATTGTATTTTTTTTTATTAAAGTTCGAATGGTCCATGTTCCGAATTGAGGCAGATCAGATCCATTCATTGAGGTGGGGAAAGAGGAACGAAAAATCGAAAAGTGAAAACATTTTACCACAAATCGATAGGAAATTGAAAGAGCTATCACAAAATCAAAATTCAACCCCCTACCTTTATTATGGCCCAAGAAATTGGTCCATTTGGACCATTTTGACGATGGGGCTCGTCTATATAGGTCGTACCAATTTAACTAGAGGGTTGACACTTGCTAGTGGTCCAAGAGCTCAGCCGAAAAAAAAAGACCAAAAGGGTTGTTGAAATTTGGGACCGATTCCAAAACTTAGGGCATGTATACAAATTTCCAAAACTACGGCAAAGTGATAACTCAAAAGTTCAGAACTTCCGTGAACTTCCCTCGAATAGGTTGATAACTAAAACTGGTGTCATTATTTCACAAAATTTTTCACGTTGAATGCAAATATGCCATTCTGCGGCACCCAAAATGATGCCAAAGGGCTGCCAGACGGGTTTCAAAAAAGGACTTAAGATCGAAAAATCTCGTTTTTTAATTTTTTTGCAAAAAAATGTCATTTAATCAGGTTAAAATGTAAATTCGAGCCGTACAGTTGAACAATGTTGATTAAATTTTACTGCTAAATTGAAAATTAAAAAAATCGCGTAATAGAGGAAGAGGGAAATGGGGTCCGAAGCTGGCACTATTTGGCACTTTGGACGTAAGGGGCTGGAAGGCTGTTGGGGGTTACATATTTATAAGGTGGATTTCGCTCCAAATTAATAATTAAAACACGATTCATGGACTGATAATTGTTGAAATATATAGTTGAACAATCTCCGATAGTAGAATTTGGATTTTAGAAAATTTCTCAAAGTTTAGGGAGGGGGGACTGAGGGGGAAATGAAAAATTTCATCATCCTGCCTTGCGATATATCGAAATATATGTTCTCAGCGGAGCAGAATACAAATCTGGGACCATTTTGCATTTTGGATGCAAGGGGGTAGGGAAGTGGGGAGGTACATGTACGTAAGACGAATTTCGCTCCAAATTGGCGATTAAACATAATTTACAAGCTAATCATTATTAGAATGTACAGTTGAACAATCATTAATATCAAAATTTAGATTTTAGACAGTTTCTCAAGGTCATGTATAGAGTCCAAATTTGAAAATAATTCCAACCCCCCCCCCCACCTTAATTTTTATAAAAAGTTTGGAAACAATCGTTTGAAAACTCGTGGAAAAAAACAAAATTAACGTAAAAATTTCCCCTTGAATCTTTTGACGATATGAAAATTTGCGAATTACATTTTTCACAAGTGTCTGAAAAGAAGAATCGTGAGCCCGATTTCCGTGAGATATTACTTGAATTGAAAATCATAACCAGTATGAAGGGTAGAACCCCAAGGTTGAAAGGGACTAAAAAGTCGAGACCACCAGAAGACACATTTAGGGCTCCTACTAAATGTAAATATCAAATTTCAACTTCCTAGCTTAATTTGGAGGAGAGTTGTGCGAAAAATGAACTCAAAAAATAAGAAAAACCGACCAAAAAGACCACATTTCTGGACTATGAGGGGGTACAATGAGACTGAAAAGTTGAAGCCCACAAAAAGCACTTTCAAGGTGCTTACTAAATGTACGTACCAAATTTCAACTTCATAGCTTAATTGTGGAGGAGAATTCCAAAAAACCACTTTTACAGGGCTGTGAAAGGTGCAACAAGGCTGAAAACTCAAGACCTCCAAAAGGCACTTGTAGGACTGCTATCAAATGTACATACCAAATTTACACTTCTTAGCTCATTTTGGTGGGAACATAGGGAAGGAAAAGCCCTTTTCAAGGTCAAAAACGGGAAAACCCTCAGATATCTCCCCTCCTAATTGACATAGAAGATTGATTTTTGGATATGTTATACAACTTTGTATCCTCTATCGATTGACTTGAAAAAAAAAAATTTTGTGTTTTTGGCCCTTCCAGTACACCCCCCCCCACATGGGGTAAAACTGAATTTTGATGCCGAGGTCGTCGTCACTAATATATATCTAATCCACTACCAAACTGAGCCGATTGACCGAATTGTAGAGATTTTGGTCAGTATTAAGCAGAGTAAATTATTTTAGTCTAGGAGGATTGGGGAGAGTAACAAATAAATATCTGAGATGGCCAAAAATAGTACCTAGTAATGGTCTATAGGACAACAAAACAGATTTTCTTGATATTTGCTCCCTTATCCGCTGTAGTTCGATAGACTGTAACAGCCTGGTTTTCATTGACAACATGACATAGAAAATCAGTCTATTAAATGTCGGGGCCCAAGATGACGTAGCCATTGAAACTTTCACGTACTGAAAATGTAAATATCACCGTTGATGTAAATTTTTCTCTTGAACCTTCACTTTTCGTCAGATCAACAAGAGCAATATGTTTCTCAGTCTGTAGTGAAAATCCAACAACACGTTCGCATTGTCATCATCAAGTTTCTCATTTGAAGTATACTCGCCTCTTCAACAAAACACCACTATTTTCACCTCGAATCATCAACCAAATACCAAACTCTACGCTCCACCATTACACTAATGCCCCAGAAGACTCTCTACGTAAATAAATCCGCCTAAGTATATCTGAATAGGGGATAAAAAAATTCTAGTAATATGTATTTCCTCGTTCGCAACAGACATTAAGGAAGCTCTCAGGCATAAAATAAACTTTGTAATCTGGTGCGGTAATCATTACCATCAGCCATATCGCATCATGTAAATCTAAGATACCCACTCGTTTCCAACTTTGCCCACTTGTACGACGAAATTCGCGTAGTATACCTCTAAACCTATACATACAGAACACACATATACTCGCAGAAAGACTTCAGTAGATACGTGTGAGTTAATCAGCAAACGACGGTAACTTATTCATCTACCATTAATTCACTCAGTTAGGCAAATCCGAGCAGCTTTCCCTTAAAGGGTTATTTTCACGTTGCGTTGCCGCAACCAAATAGCAACACAATGTTCGCGCGTGGTTATCACAATGGTAATACGAATAATCCCTTCTATAATAATTACTTGTCTTCGAGATATTAGAAAGCTCACCTGAAATTACGACTTTATAATTCCGGCTTTACACCATGTACGGTAATATCTTTCACCCTCTTCACCCCAAACTCATTCACTTGTACGTTGCTTACTTGCTATACCAGCTACCGAACATAGTTTACACCGTATTTCCGCACCTTGTTTTGAATTGTACGTACTTCCCTCATCATGCATGGTAAGCATACTAATACGTTGATGATATATACCTATATTTCATGCGCTCACAATATCTTCGTTATTCTACGTATAGAAAAGTTCGTAGTATTTTCAAAAATTCTACATACTACCTACCACATAAGTAATCAAAATCAGCCTCAAAATGGAAACCTCTACTCGTAAAATAAGGTTTTATCTTTTGGTAGAGTAAATTTACTCTTATCTGCAGTACATTTAAGCGTATGAAAATACCAGGGGGCTTTTCCCCAAAACCGCTTCGCGGCCCAACCCTCCTGGCAGCCTGAACGTTAGCGAAGGCTGGGCCAACTCACCCCTCAGGGGCTCTTTTTAACCCCCCCCCCAAGGAGACAAAATTGTTAAAAATTGAACTGTATATTGAGGGTACTAAGGGATGAAATATGTTGTGGTTGAAATTTGATTATTTTAAAAATTAGGGGGAGGGGGTTCAATAATCTCAAATTTTTGGTTTTTGGGGCATAACTCGCTTCCTGTTGGATGAAAAGGGTTCAAATTTTAAATTTGGTAGCCAAGATGTGAGTTAAAAAAAAAATCCAAAATTGTGATATCTCAATTTTAGCACCCCCCCCCTTCCAAATTTGCGGTCTATTAATGCAAACGTAAGGAAGATAACGTTCTCTTCACTTATTCCTTGAAACATTTCCATTCAGGATTATATAAGAACAGGGACATTCTGCTGATTCAAGACTTCCAGACTTCATTTTTATTCTTCAAAATCTATACGGTTTTAAAGTTTTGAAAAGTTTTTTGGGTCCTACTTGGCCCCTAATGCACCTAGATGCTTTGTTATGGGCTCATTCGAAAGAGGATGAAATTTCTAACATTTCTCTTGATTACACTATGTATCTAGAACTCATAGGTTTCTTGGAATTTCAATGTAAAAATATAAGTCTAACTTTTGAAGCTTTGGATCTAGATTCTGCCAAAGCTATAACTACTTCGTGTTTAGTATGATTGCAAGGAGTCCCTGCTGGACCCCGGCGGCACTCCCTCACCCCCGTTTAGGGTTCATTTGTACGTTTATGATATTGTTGTCATTTACGCATAAACCACCTCCCCCCCTCATACCTGAACGAACATGAATTCACATTTTTAGTTCGACCCTTGTTAGTGCCTCATTCTAAAGAGAGGGATTCACTTCACCTCGATCTATTGAAGGTAAAAAAAATGAGAAAATTGGATTACTTCATAATATTGACTGGGCGAATAGATTGATTCAATTTTTCAGAGGTCCTGGAGGGTACATAAATTTATTTTTTGTTCGCCAGAATTTTCATAATACTGCAGAATGGCCTGATATGAACTTCAACAGCTGAAAGTTGAAAGCTTAAATTTGAACTTCTGAGACGAAATTTAAACTTTTTATATCAGAAATTTTCTCCTCTTTATAATGAGCCCATAACGAAGCATATAGGTGCATCAGGGACAAAGTAGGACTTAAAAAGCCTGCACTTTGAAAAAATTTCATAATTAAGCTCAAAGTTAGGGGGCTTTAAATTACTTTACTTACTCCGTTCATATTTTTCCTAAAAAGGAAATTTTCCAAGGAATCCGTCAGAAAAAAATTTGGCTCTCTAAGTGCCATAGAAGAGGCACAAGAGTTTTTTCCGACTTTTCGCCAACTTTTTTGCTTGTAGCTTTCTATATGTGATGATATATGATGAAAGTTTTAAAAAGTGAAATTGACAAAAAAATGCATAAATTAAACAGCATAAAAATTTGAAATAAGTGTAACAACGGGACTATGATTTCTCACTTTCGTTGAAAATCTATACTGAATCCATCCGTCGCTAATCCAAGCCTATTTCTCAAATTTGGCCGATTTTGATCGGTATCGAGCTTAGCTCATAATTTTTAGTTACGGTGGAAAAAATAATAAAACATAACTGACATGATTGAATATTTTCTCAATGGTGTTCTAAGACCCAAAACTGATTTCGTTGATATCCCCCCCCCAATCCACTTTAGGTCAGTAGTCTGTAATAGCCCAAAACATGTTTTGGGGATTTTTTTTTTTGAAAAAGTAGTCGAACTTCGCTATCAGGTTCACGAGAATGAGTGCACCAAAATTGATGAAGAAATTATCGTAAATACACCTGTATTAGATGTACCTTTGGGCCAAAGAATAGAAAATGTGCTGTAACGTTGGATGATTCCATTTTTCGTTCGATTTGTTTTGTCTTGAAACCAGACTGACATTTTTTCTCTTCGCGTCGGTTGCTTTTATTTATATTTTTTGAATAATGCAATAAAATGACCATAACTCAAAAAGGAAGAGGGAGTCAAAATTTTGACCAGAATTTTTTTTACACCGAGGTACACCATCTGGGGGCATTGGATCGAAAATTCGGGGCTGGAACCAAAATCATCCCTTATTCAGCTATACCCTTTAGCACGCGTGATTAGAAAAATTAATTAATTCCATTTACGTCGAATCATCAAATTAAACGTGTCCAAGAAACAGTATTTATAAGCAACTAAGCTCGATATTCCATTGATTACAATTCGGAAGAAAGATGAAAAAACATACGAGGTAAAATGTAGGTTCTCGAAAATTTACACTTTGGAAAAAAAAATAAGGACACCCTAATACAGATATTATTCCCATTCGCCGTCGATATAGATACAAACGTTGTGTGAAAATCACAATGCGAACTACAATAAGAGGTAATGGTATGTGTAGTACGTAGGTAGGTAGTTATAGTGACCCTTCCGCCGCGTCGAGGGAATTTTCCCTCGAGTTGGAAACTTTTTACACATACTTATTATACCGGCGGGTACTTGGCTGGTCAAATGGTACATATACGTATAAGAAAGTCGACTCGATATTGCCAGAATTATTGAAAACGTGCCGCAAAGATAGTTTAGTAAAAACTTTACCAACGTATTTAACCCTTACTTCGGAAGTAAGTAAGTAAGTATATCGATGTCTCGTGGTCGAGGTTTACCTATCGTATAATACTGCACGTTGCAAATGGTAAAGTTAAACTTTAACCGAGCTAATAACTATACCGTTGACTTGGTCGCTAAACTAGCCGCTGTTCGCTTTTCTCTTTTTTTTTTTTTTTTTTTTT
>FIZR01022006.1:0-11375 GCA_900060175.1 Ferrisia virgata
CACTGACTATTCAAATATGGGTTTCTATGTATGCGAAATGTGCCGAGTAATATAAAAATTAATAAAAACTTTTTTTACAATCATTATTTTGCTTTCATACCACTTTTAAGACTATTTAAATGATATGGCCATCTTCCCCAGGAGGGGTGGCCATCTTCCCCAGACAATTTTTGAATAAGCCAAAAACAGACATTTTGAATTTTTTTTTTGAGGTGAAATGTAAGTATCGGAAAATTTTTTCAAAAATATGTCGTGATAGGGGAATGTCCAAGGTACATTTAAAAAAAATTAAAATTAAAATTGGTCCATTACCACCATCTCTAGAGCATTTTTTCTAAAATATGGCCATGTTTCCCCGTTTTACCTTACCTACGTTAGATATGCCATATTTCATTTGTATGCCAAGTTAGCCTTTCCGCGGATGAAAAAAAAATCGATTTTCTTTAAATATTACAAGTCATTTTATTGCTGTGCCAAGTAACCTGATTGAGGGGTAAGTTGGCAGGTTTTATGCCAAGAGATTTCACTCTTTCAATTTCATTCAGATCTTATTGCAACTAATTTAGTTCGATTCAGCACACTCGGACCATGAAATAACCTATAAACAGTTCTATATTGTGATTAACTTACAAAGAGCTACAGAGCGTCAAAGTTGAAAAAGTGTCTTTAAAAGTTGCCAAGTAAGCCGCCTGTACGGTATGCATCTTCTAGTAAAAATGTCGAAACGTCAAAGGTACCGATACTGCGCTTTGAAGAAGAAAAGATCAGCGACATTTTATTGTTGTGATTTGTGTTCAAAAGCTGATACAATCATCGCCTTGGGCACAAAAACCGACTGTTTTGTAAAATTTCACGAAGAAAAATTGTATCGTAATCTCTCAAAATGAAAAAAAATTATATCGTAATCTCTGTTGAAATATAATCGCATGTATTTTTTTGTTTACTAGTCGTTTTGATCCAAAACAGCCCGTGTCACACCAGTGTGACATGCTACTAGTGACTCGCTAACAGGTCACTAAACACTAGTTGAAGCATAATATTATTTCAGAATGCATTTTTGAAGAGATTTATGGAAAAAAATTTTTTGGTCTGTATGTAAATTTTTCGAAATATGGTGAGGCAGCGAAAGGGTTAAATCAGTCGTAAGTGATCTGTTTACGACGCTAGGGAGGAGGATACGTTTTTTCCTGATATTTTTAAATTTTAAAACGTATTCAACTCTTGAAAGTGAGAAAATCTTCATTTTTATGGCTGTGTCGAGTTTATTTCTAGAAACAGTTAACTGATATTGATTTACCTTGACATTTTCATCGTTATCAGACTTTTAAAATTATTTTGTCCACCTGAACGTAGGAAAATTTTGATCTTTAGACGTCGTACTTTGTAAGAGAAATGCGCAGAATGGCCATTAAACGCGTCGTTGAGGGGGGAGGAGGTTCTATAAGAATCTCCTCGCAAATAAGTACCGATAAATTATACCGATAGCATCGCAGGTACGTTGATTATAAAGACGAGTAATTACCGGTTACTTACTCCATCCTGCTTAACTCTTTCCCATACGTAATTGTCTAATAATACAGCGATAATAACATATTACACGGGTACATAAACTAGAGTAATACGATATCGTAAAATATAAATACTAAAAAAACTTTGGTGATGTACTCGGTGGTCAATATGGCATTTAGGAACATCGACGAAGAATACGGCAGCGTGAAAGACAGATGTGAAAACGATACGAACAAATTACACATAGAGAGGCAGAAGAAGAAATGAAAATCACTGCTTCGAATCAGTGTCACATACGTTATCGTTTATATTTTCGCCGGGCTCGGATACCGGAGGCGATGTTTCAATTGTACTATGGACCGAATCGTCGATGATAGGCTCTTCGTATCCGGTACGTCTGTAATAATATAAACAAAACGTGCATTAGAAATACAAGAATAAAAAAAATCAATTACCGAATATACAAATATAGGTAAACTAAAAACAGAGACGATGTGAATCGTTGCGGGTATAAAATAAATTTAAAGCAAATTGGAAACACAGCACAAAAGTACAAAGTCGTTTATTATACAAATGTTACGAATAAAATCGTATTCATACAAAAAAAAAAAATGAATTAAAAAAATATTAACGTAAAAACATCGAGCATGGAAGAAATGACAATCAATTTCTAAATAAAAAAAAAAAAAAAATGCACGTAAAAACAGGTAACGAATAGTTTTACTTAAAAATATTAGTAGAGGCAACATTGTACGTACACACGTTGTACTAGGGTTTGAAAAATGAAATAAAATTTATGATTAACTCGAATGGTAAATATTACGAGTACTTTATCAGCGCTACAATAATTAGTATAGGCTGTTACGAGTACAAAAAAATCGTCAATCACACAAAATCATAACAACGATCACAGTACGTATTTATGAGATAGCTTCATTTCTCTTCAACTGACCTGTATAAAATGTAGTGTTGATACAGAAACAACGTATCGAATCCTATTGAAAATATGCCTAAGCCAAATTTCGTTGGATCGCCGAATATCGAATCCCAATCGTCTGTAAAATATTCCATAAATAGAATATTCGTATTGCATCGAAACCGTACAACAGCTGGTAACGTTGAACGATGAATATAGCTGGACGATAATGCAAATTCTCACCATAATTATATCCGTTGATTAACATTTGAGCAATACTGAACGTTCCTCCGGTAAAATCGAGTATCACGTTACCGACGCACCAACCAACGGTACTTTTTCTAGTATAATTCATCACAGCCTATAACAATCGAACGAGAAACTCAAACAGATTAGTATAAAGAAAGATTAGCCAGACGTGCATACGCAGTTGATACCAACCTGAGGTATGTATTTAATTATTGTAACCGATAATTTGATATACGAACAATAATATAAGAAATCTAGCCAATGAATAACGTTCACATAGGCAGCGATGGCCGAAGCTGTAATGATACCGAAATACACGACGAGAATTATTTTCGCAGTCCACGAAACACATTGATCCATTCTCTGTAAAAACAGAAGTAAAAAAATGTACACCAGATCATGAAAATTAAGCCAAGTTCAACGAAATCCTCACCTCGTACGTAAAACATTGATATATGACTACTACAGAAGCAAAGAACGCGTGAGTGGAGAAAAATACGTCGTTAATTTCTACAGGATTTAAACCAGTCGGATGTCTGGAAAAATACTCTTTCTAAAATTACGAAAAAAAAAAAAAAAAATTACGAAAATAATACGGCGAAATTTATTCGATACCATTGATACCTCTGGACTAAAATGGCTTACCTGTATCGGTGAAATAAATACCATTCCGATATTGTAAAACGAGTACAAAAGATATCCGGCAATATTTAACGAACAAAAATCGAAATTTAATCCAACCACGCTGCAAAAAATATCACTTCAGAAATACTAAACCGGTGCTCGGGTTTACTAAACGAATAATAGATTTGTATACCTTCTACGAGTATAATTATCGTAAATTTGAGGATAAAATGAAATAGACCAAGCGCTGAAGTAAATCCATCCGACAGCGAAAGCGATCAACTTCAGAATAGTGATCTTCCCAACAGTTACATGCAGAACAGCTTCGTTGTCTCTGTAATTAATTAAAACGATAGTAAAATTATTCAATCTATCGGATATGAAATTTTCTTCGAATATATATGATTTAGAATCACGTACAGTAAAGTCGAACCGTTGATTTTGGCTATGATCGTTGTAAAACCTGGCTCTTTAGCGCAAACATGTACCGGCCAAGTTGAATTACCTTCGACGGTGATATTTTGTGGAGTAACGCTGGCTACTTTGGTAAATTCAGCTTCTAATTCGATACGAGTGTTATATTGCAAAGGAGGACTGAAATATAATACAAACGAAATATTAACTAGAACGTAAGCAACACTCGTTACATTAGTAAAAATATATTATCCATTCATACTCAGCCCATAATTTAACTGTTGTACATTCGTGTATTAATGGTTCTACAACGCTAGGTTCAAAATTAATATAACACCAGCAGCACGATACAATTGCTGTAACAGAAATAATATGATTTCAGTTTGGTCCGAATGTATGCTACAAGTGTATTAGCAATACATACCCGAAGCAACGATCAAACGCCATGTCAAGCTTTCGTACATTTTTTCTAACTGTGATAATACTACTGTTTACGAAGTACAGATGTCAAGAACAATGGTTAGTATCATCTGTAAAATAAAAATACACGAACAATTGTTTTAGTAGCTGACGTCAGATTACGTATAAACGTTATTCGATGATAATGGTTACCTCGGTTATACTTATACGATATTACCAACACAATTATACTTCAATAAGGATAGATACATAGCTCGCATTTACTCGATTTGATACTAGAACAAGGTGGTGAATGAAAAGGAAAATCTAGAACGTTATGCATGATGGAGGAAATACTCCATTCAGACATTCCTTAGTTTAACGTTAACGTCGATTTAATATCGCGACATTATTATTATTTTAATAAAACGAATCACGTGAAAGAAAAAAATCCGATTATTGTTTAACAAGTTTGATTTGCTTGGCGTGATAAAATAACGAAATCGTGGTGATAACGATTGCGCTTGATTCGAATCAGTGTTACCACGTTTGTAGGTGATAAATTGTTTAGGATTTTTTTTTAATATATTTTATGCGCTTATTTCTACTTTTTAAATAAAATATTATTACGTTAATGGCTAATTTAGTAGATGGTTTTCCTTTGCTAGATATGGTTCATTCCAGTTTTCTAGTGAAGTGATCTTTTTAATTAAATTCAATTTTGAACAGGTATTTTTTAAATGAGAAATACCATTTTGCAAAGAATAAAAGAAATTATTAAACATTCACCTAAAACAATTACGATAAAGATCTTCCTAATCAAACATTTTCAAGTCATAACTAATTATAACTAATTTTCGTAAAATCAATTATTAAAATTTATTATTTAGAAATTAAACTGAGCAACCTAATTAAATGTAATTCAGAATTTTCATTTCCACAAAAACTACATGTTTTCGAATGTACTTAATTTAAAACGAAACGAAAACGATAAGTAAGAAAAAAAATAACACAATGAACGTCTATCAATAAAACGAAGAAAAACTTATTCCAACGCAAAATATTCAATTACATAATATTACTATTACCTTGAAGAGAAGTACCTTTAATAGGCTTACTAAATGAATTTAACGACACCGTCGAAAATTAAATCCTTATTCTTACAGTCAGCTTACAATAGATACACGAAATTTTTTTTTTTTTTTTCGTTGAATGTATTATTTTTCTTTTAGATTACTCGCTTGACAAGTAGACTACTACCATGTGTAAAAATTTACACGTTTATATTTTTCTTTTCTTTTTTTTTTTTTTTTTTTTTTTTTTTTTTTTTTTTTTTTTTTTTTTTTTTTTTTTTTTTGTGGAAAGCAGCTTTTTCTTGTTAAATTTGCATAAACAATTTTAGTTACCTTACTCTTCGTATGGTTTTTTATGGTTCATGATTATGTAATCTTTCGAGCAGATGTACGAGTTGTAATTTTTTTTTTCACCAGGTAAGTACATTCTTTTAATATTACCAGTTATTCTTCTCACATGTACGTATAACATGATGGATTAGAATGCTCGATAAAATTAAACTAGCGAAAAAATAAAATTTCAAGTAGTTATTATTTTCCTCTTCAAACTCCACTCTAGTATCAACATTTTGTGTACCCATCTCCTACAGAACTACAAAATTTCTTCAAGGAAAAATAACATATTAAAATTTTTTAATCAAAACAGGTAAACTGAACACCATATTTTACAACGAAAAAACTTTCCATTCTTGAGAAAAAAAAAATTATAACATACAAGACTAATGTAGCGAAGAAAAAAAAATTAAAACTCACCTAAATGAAAAAATTAATCAACGTACCGAACACAGCATACTTAGATTGCTATCGATAAATTAACGGAAAAGAACATCATTGAATAGAACCGAACACTAAGATAGATTAAATTTGAAATAAAATACGACTAGTAAGAATAATTTAAGATTTTCTATTTCTTTGAAATTATTTAAAAGAGAGTTTAGCAACGTAATCTCGAATACGAATAATTGAGAATCACAAAGCTGACATTGTTTAAATATGAGATTTATTCAACTTTTAAATTTTTGATACGACTAAACGAAGTGGGTAATTTTTCTTACTACGAACAGTAGTGATCTCTAGGTAATCTGGGAATTGCATATCATTTATCGAGAAAATGATAAGGATAACTAGTTTTAATTACAATCGGTGTGTGTTAATGTGGTATTTTTATTTTTTCTGAATTAATGAAAACACTAATCATTTGTAGTAAATTATATTACCTGTAGAGATATCCATGAATGAAAGGGTCATAAGGTGATCCTTTTTCTACGTTAGGTAATAAATGAATCTATTATTGCAAGAATGTTAAAGCTGGGTATGTTTTTTTTTTTTTTTTTTTTTTTGATAATCTATTCGTAAAATTATTTTCAAAATGACCTTATTAGAAAGCTTCGGGATATATTTCTGTATTTCGAAGGAAATATCTTATAGATTATTCACCAAGTGAAAAAAAAAAATACTTACATTATCGCAATTTCATGGAAACACCAAAACATCAGGAAGTAATGAACGAGCTGTACAAAAAATATGACACAAAGTACTCCAGTCTTGTCAACTATGATTATACATTTGAACAGCTGGTAGCTGGTGACAATAGTAAAAAAATATACCAACTACCTATCTAAATAATATTGTCGAACAGTCGACAAACAGGTATCGAGTATGTAGAAGTCAAGGTCACCCATATACTCGTATATTACATTCTGCATACCTATATACTATAATGTAATTTGGGTCTTATTTTCAAAATCTTTACCCAATCCTACCCTATCAACCTACTCGATTGATAAAAAATAAGAAAACGGAGTGAAAATATTCGTAAAAAGTGATGAACCTACTCAAGAAATTACAATTTATCTACAACTAGGTAAATAAAACGAAGAAAAAATATTTTCATTATTAATCGCATAAATTGAATTTTTTTCAAGCTAGCGTAAATTCAATTACCTACCTATCTATCTTGGTAGTTAAATTTTAAAATTACATTTTAACATTAAAAACTATTTAATTAAAAGTATCTAATAATTGTTCGACATTCGTTTATATTATTGTGCATCAATGAAAATTAATTGATAAAAAAAATTACCATAGTATTTTATCAATGAAACGTGAAATTTTAACGATTCATGTTACCTTAACAAGTTGAAGTGTTTTTCAATTCTTAGATTGTATAGTTGGTATTTTTTATTTTTTATTTTTTTTTTGTTTCACAAACCTCGAATCTTGGTTCGTATTTATTTAATTTATATACTTAGGGTCAATTGTAAGAAGCATTCCTATCTCGAATTTAAAAATAATGCTTCAGTCATGCCTTACATACAGTTATTTTGACTTTTTTTCTCTCTCTTTAGTCTTCGTGTATTTCATAATTAGGAATGTACTATCTATTCAGTGTCCTGATAAGAATGTTTATGTGATAAAATATCTACAGACTACTAGAAAAGAAAAAAGAAATGAGAACGCAAAATAACAGAGAATAAATTAATGTACAGAAATTGGCATCTGATTTGTAACTAGGGAAAAATCTACTAAAAATAAGTAGACTAGACTTCTTACCTAGTACCTACCACTGCACACGTGGTCCACATATCAACTATAATGTAATTTTTCTTTATTTTATGGTAAATTTCATTTACATCATATTCGGCAACGATAATACCTCTTTGATAAGGAAGGCAATTACTCTAACGATATTAATTTGCTAATTTGAATTACTTTTTTTAGATAAAGGAAAATTTGGGATTTTTGTTTTATTAGATTGTTCAACGTCTTGGATAGGAATTCTTGTATATGTACATTGATACCGAATTCGAATAATTACGCAAAAAAAAAATTCACAAATGGAATGAAAAGTATGGATGTAAACAAATAATAGTCCACGATAATTGACAGAGAATCGAAAATCGTGAGCAGCAATAAGAAAGCACAGGAAAATAAGGGACGAAACCACAACCTACATAAAGATAGATACTTCTCTTCACTCATCATACAGTTGCAATAAAATAAAAATGTGGTACTTCAACTAGTATGTAGATAAATGTACCAAATCATGAAACTCAAATACCCATTCTTATTGTTGAATGCCTCATATGCTGATTCTCAATGATTTTCTTCTATCTTTAATATTCTCAAATTAAACATTTTTTGAGTGGTATCATCTTGATAAATGGATAAAAATTGGTTTCAGCGAGAAGATTCGAAGTAGATAAATGCGGATACGAAAAAAAAATCAGATAAAAATACAATAGGTTTTGAGAAACATTGGTTTTTGTTGAAATGCTGTGTTGAATTGGCTACCTATCCGATGAAAATTGAAAGCATAATTTTTAAAAAGAGGGTCTTAAATTTCAATTACAGAATTTGAACCACGTTTTATATTGGTGCATGATGATTCCGAAGTCGCTGATCCATTAATTGTGGTCAATTATGAGTGTTCGGTTGTCATTTTAATTTAATTTAATTTTTTTCATTGTAGCTGGATCATCTATTCGGACCCTTTTTAGTTATGTTCAACAGTTTTTTTTGGCCAAACATAAATTAGCAAAAAAGTTAACGAGCCTATCTCCGCAACGAAGACCTTGAGACAAAAATCAATAAGTTACAATCAACAAGTGACAATTTTTCTATTGGTTTTTCCCTGCAAAGTTCTACATCAATTTTTGTAAAGGGCTACAATTCTTTACAGATTAGGATCTTTTATTCTAGCCCCTATAATTTCAATGTATCTCCTCTCAATCAAACTGGACATTTCTAAGCAGAATGGATAACAAATAATGTTTTCCATGCTGACCTTAAATTATCTATAGAATTATAATCAACTATCTATTGAGTGAACTTATCTGAAGTTTTTCCACATTATAGTGTTACTGATTTTGAAATATATTCTTTATAAAAGTTTATTAAATACATCAAACACATAATTTCAAAAATTAATTTAAAATAGTTAGGAAATAAATATTACTATCAGTTATCTGTTAATAGGCTACTGTTGTTAATGATAGTCGACACCCATTCAAACAAAATATCTGATAATCTGACACCCAACACAAAATCATCATTGTCGTGAATGCGTCACTTTAACTTGTACCGAACCAGCTTCATCACTAGAAAAATTTCCCATTTATTTTCATGGTTCAAATTTCATAACATGGCAAAAGCTGTAAAATTAACATACGGTTTATGCTCGCCTCTGACACGAGCAATAAAGGAAGTGACGCCATATCCTTTGATAGTTACTTCCAAAGACCAGAACAACTGGCTGCTGTCTTTAACAACAATCTCTCTACGGCTTATTTCGGCAGCGTTTTCATTTGGTAACGAGAAAATATCAATTACTGTATTTTCGGGTAAAGTGGAGCTGAACAGAGAGCGATACCAAGTATTATTGATGAATCTGAGATAGGCCTATGGTTAGTCAAACGTACTATATCTTACTCTGATGTCAAATTAACCATATGAGCTTCGTGAATGTTTGCTTGCAAATGACTCGGTGAAAATATTAACTTGGCCAAAGAATTAGATAGAATTGCTGCGAGAAAGTAAAATAATAAATTGTTTTAATACCTGTAGAAATTAGGTATCTACGCTAAAAAAAATAACTTCATGGTAAACTGGAATGAAAAAATAAATATTTGTTCACAAAATAATAACATACCAAAAATAAGCAATGAAATCTTAATCATGATGTTGAACATGAAACCTTAATACTTGCAAAGAGTTTTCACAGCTGAAGATGAATGTCGTAGTAAGAAAAAAATCTACGACTTGGGGTTTACCTTGTTTCATCAATATTGTCTTTTAATTTTCATATTGTAATTAAGTACAACGAATATGAGAGCGAAATGAAAATTTAAAAATATACATCGAGTTACAACGGTTTAACTTCGAGTACGTAGGCCTATTCGGATTTTATCAAGATGATCGTAATCTGTGGTAAGAAGACGAATTAATGAAAATTTGATAATTTTATCAAATGATTACATGCATACAGGTACTTTACTTGTATCTTAAGATATTATCAATCGTTATCAAAGATAATTATGAACTAAACCAATTCACTTTTAAAAATTAAAATAAGTACCTTTTTTTGGAGAGGAGATAGATGCTTTTTCAAGTCATAAAAAAGAATCATACGTACCTACCAATGAAATCTCTGTTAAAACACGCCCTGAAAATGGTGTCAGGATAAGTAGGGTCACATGACACAGTTCTGGCATGAAACGTCTGACAGTAAAAATGGCACACTTGTGGCAATGCTTTAGCCAATCCGAGATTACTAAATATTTGCCAAACTCGTGACAGTGACATTGAAATGGTGTAATTGTAGCACCTGCATGACTCTATAATGACTTCATTATGACAAGGCTATGATGTTACTGTGACATATTAATAACATGTATTTGACTCACCAGTGACATGTTTCTGGCACCATAATGGTACACTTCTGATGCAAAAATAAGACCTTTTGTCGCAAAAATGATATGTTTCTGACATATTTCACTTTCATTATGCTGAATCACAATTAATATTAAAGTATTAATGATAATTATTTTTTTATTTATATTAACTTATAAAAGTTTTCAATTTTTTTTGCCGATAGTGGGATTCTAACCTGGATTTTCTTGGGTATAAATCGATTTCTTTACCAATTCAGCTACTGTGGCAATTAGCATAAGAAGACAAGACCTAAAGGGCATTAACTAATTCATTTTTTGGTCCTGACAATGATGGGACTACATTTACTTGACGAGGTATTGGAACATTGATGATGGTACACTATTAACATAATAAAATGCTTCTGACTTGATTATGCCACTAATGTAACTTAGGAGTAGCATACTTCTGACAAGATTATGACACCATTCTGACAACATTATGACGCCATTCTGACGCAGTTCTGACAACATTATGCCACTATTCTGACACATGTATGCATGATTTCGATACTATTTTGACACATTTATGACGCAATTGTGACATATTTTCAGCAGTGTCAAAAATATATCACAATTATGTAAGAAATGTGCCAAACCGATGTCAAAAGCACGCCATAAATGCGCCAGAATAGTGTCAAAATGGTGTCAGAAGTATGCCAGAACTGTGTCAGAATGGTGTCATAATGTTTTCAAAAATGTGCCACTCCCAAGTCACATTAGTGTCATAATCAAGTCAAAAGCATGTCGGATGTCATTCAT
>FIZR01022013.1:0-14477 GCA_900060175.1 Ferrisia virgata
TTCGAATGTCCCAAGTATCACCGAGAAAGAAACCTATTTCTCACATCAAACGATCTTGTAGAAGTCCTGGCTGATGATCGTCAAAAAATTCAAAATCTACCATCCTTTGTTACAAAAAATGGACTAAAACCCCTTGTTTAAACAACTATTCCTTCAATACGCCTCTGGCCTCCGCTGCAGAACATGGCGTTAAAAATTAAAAAAAAAAAAGTCCATTTTCATGAGTTTTAAGAAAAAAAATTAGCGTAAATGTAGAATTTTTTTCAAGTTTTCCGATCTCAAAGCTGAGGGACGAAAGAAGGGTTCAGATCTTTAAACACCATCACCACCCGGCGACGCCATTGAACTGGGCTATTACGATCTATCAAAAAAACATCAATAAAATCCATTTCGAGGTCCTAAAAGAGCATTAAAATCATTTTTGGGCATGTTAGATGCTTATTTTTAACCCGATTTTCCACGCCGATGCGTTTTGTGGTCCTAGAAGACCATTACGACCATTTTTGGCTACGCCAAATGCTTATGTTTATTTTTATTTTTTTTTCCCGTCGAAACTAAAAATCATATCGGCCGAAATCGATCAAATTTGGGGAATAGATTTCAATTGGCGGGCCATTTGATCATCTTGAGTGGGGATGGCCTCGGGTCAAAATTCAGTTGTGTCTAAATTTGGGAGGGAACGTGCAGAAAGTCTAAAATCGCTAAAATTGTTCCTTTTTGAGCCAATCGATAAACAATCCAAAGTTGCATAAGATATCCAAAAATCAGCCTCCTAGGTCAACTACAAGCAGAGATAAAAGAAATTTCCTCCTTTTTACCCATGCAAATGGGCCTTTCCTCTCTTATCTCCGCTCCAAATTGGGCTGGAAAGTGTAAAACTAGTATGCAGACTTAGTAAAAGCCATACATGTGTCTTTCGGGTGTTTCGACTTTTCAAGCCTAATGCGCCCCTAAACAGCCCCAAAATGTAGTTTTTTTTTATTTTTTGAGCTTGTTCCTCTCATAACTCCCCTCTAAATTAAGCTAATAAGTTGAAATTTGGTATGTATATTTAGTAGAACCCTTAGACGAGTCTTTTGGTAGTCTCAACTTTTCAGCCACATTGCACCACCTCACAGCCCCCAAAATGTAGGATTTTTTTGGGGTTTTTCTGATTTTTTTAATTTGTTCCTCGCACTCCCCCAACTGGGGATAAAAATTGAAACGCGATTCGGCTCCATACCGACCAAAATCATTCAAATTCGTGCCATTAGGCGTATAATGAAGGATGAGTCGATATACCTATATAAGCTCAGATGACCTTGGCTCAAAATTATACCAAGTTCGAATTTAGCGGAGGTGGTGCTAAGGGGCAAAAGTTGTTCGCATTTGGATCTCAAAAAATCAGTTTTCTGAGTCAATTAAGAGAAGTGATTATAGGAATTTAGTCACTTTTTGACCTTAAAAATATGCGGTTCGTCGCATAACTTCCTCTGAAATTGAGCTATTGAAGTCTATACGTTGCCTTTTTGGATTTTCAACTTTTCAGCCCCGATGCATTCCCGTTCAATTCCAAAAAAATGGGTTTCAGTAAGGTTAGATTAGGTTTAGTTTTTGCCATTTTTCGGGCTTGCCTCATGTATATTTTTTCTTCGAATCGAGCTAGAAAATTAGAATTCGATACGCAGATTTAGCTGGAAACTGTTACGTTGAACATGAAAATTATTTACTCGGCGCCATATCGATTAAAATCGTTCTAATTGGACTGGCAAGTCGCTGAAAATTCATTCACGTTTACAATTTGGGAAGATGGTTGAGAGGAGCAAAAATCATTCGATTTGCTCGCCTCAAAAAATAATGGACGGTGAATCGAGAGCAGTATTAAACATTGAACCGTCACCTTCGCCCGCACCCCCATGCGTGTAATTAAGACTACGAGAGGGTCGTGGATACCTTCTCCATTTTGAACTTGAAACTCTGAAATTCTCTGGTAATCCTCTAGACAAATTTTGACATATAAATGTGACTTTTAGGAAATTTTACTTTTCAATCCTATTGCATCCAGCAAAACGAAACGAATTCAAGTCCCCAGACCTGAAAGGCTAACGCTATATGTACTTTTAAGAGCACCCTATACTTACAAAAGATATGATTCACTTTTAACATGACGTAGTAGGTATGAGAGTACTTTTACATAATGGAACGAGACAAGAATTGCGGTAATAATTAATATTTTCTATCGCAAACGTAAAGCAACGTATATCTGTATTCTGTATTACATTGTAGGGTACCTTTCGAATGAACGATGAAAGGTGTGAGGAGGGTTAAGGCAAAGAGAGGCGAGCGTCACCGACGAAAATGAAATTAACGCGACGACGCGATGATTTGGATGTAACGTCGCGTTAAAATATCCGTTTTCCGGCGTGCAATTAATTTATTTACGCTATTCTGACGATGACAAGGAAATTGAAATCAAGATTAGCCTGACTGTAAATGAGTTTCGGCTGGATATGTATGTAAATTTTCCAAGCAGCATTATCCTACACCGCACCCACCCGCCACTTTACTGTATCGTATTGCACCGAAAGTTGGCCAACTTCTACTGGTAAAGTTGTAGTACGACGATGTTGAAAACGGGTTCGAAGACACACAAACTATGGATTGAGAAAATAGCAATTTTTCAATATTCAAACGATAAGTAGGTTGCACGATGAGATTACGTCAAGATAATCAGAATCATCTACGAATACGAAAAAAATACAACCCAATCATCGCGTCAGTTGACTAAAGTCCCCTTTCACATATAAGCACACTTTTATAACGTTTTGAATTCGTGAATATTTATTTATTTCTCACAAATCCGTAATCTTATCAAAATATTATTATTTATACGAAAAATGCGGAAAATTACGTACCTACATATTTATAGCGCCTCAGGTAAAAATAGGCTGCGCTGGTAGAATACGTAAAAAAAAACACACGATAAAAAATACTTTCCATAAATCAAATCGGAACAACATTTCTCTCAAAGCATAGAAGATGAAAAATATCTCAAACAAATATCACCATCGCATCGATTCGAATAAATAAAAAAAATTTTCAGCTTTTATGATTTTTCAAGGGAATAACAAGAAAGCAAAGAAGAAATACCGACAAGAATATAAATAAAAGACAACTTTCCCATACCATTAATAATTGTGGAGGAAAGAAGTGAAATAAAGGGGATGAAAGTATAGTCAGACAAATAGAACAAAAACAAAGACCAGACCACCAGTCAGCCGTCACTTCGCATAAATGAAATCGAAAAGCTGGATAATTCTCGCCGCCAGGCAAGAAATATTTGAGCTATCTTTGCCTAAAGGCAGCGTCAAATCAGAACACGTGGAATTACGTACAGATAAAGGGAAATGGAGAATAAGCAAGCGGCAAAAGTGCCCAGGCACAGATAAAGCATTTACCGCTGAATTACTTCCGTACTCAATTATTCTCCGATTACGGATATTTCGGCGGCGATGTGTACGTGCTTCGTATTTATTCACCATGAAATGATGCAAAGAGAAAGCAAGACAGACAGATGAGACAGCAACACATCCCATAGCATTGAGTCTTCTTCCTTGTAACTCGCTCTCTACCCCCACACAGAAATCTAATGTAATTTATTCTCACCCATTTTCCTGTACGTACTTACATTAAAACGCGTATTTATCGTCAAAAGTATACGCCATAATAATACGGCGCGCCGCGTGTCTTTAGAAAATGGAAGGCGAGAGAAATTTGAAAAGATAAACAGGAAGAAAATAATTACGTCATAATCGTCCTTTCCCGCCATTAGGTGTCTTGTAGACAGAAGTAAAAGTTTTGAATTTGGCAACACATGAAAAATTTTCAGACTTCAAAGCGAGGGGAGAGGGGGAAGAGGTTTGGAGTACAATGGGCCGAATTTTAATTTTTTCAGAATTTTGCAAACAGCAGCGCATGCTGGGGTCACAATTGTGACGAAATTACCTTAAAACAAGGTGATAAAAATTTCAGCCCCCAAACTTAATTTTTTTTTATAGGCCGATGGTACTAGGGGTCATCTAAATACAGTGGTTTTTGATAAGGGATGCTGAGGCACAAAAACCGCAAAAATTGTTCCCTTTTAAGCCAATGAATAGAGGATTCAAAGCTATATAACTTATCCTGAAATCAGCTTCCCGGATCAATAAGAAGAGATATGCGGAGAGGGGTCCCTATTTGACTTTGAAAAAGGGCTGTTCCTCCTTCATTTTCTCTCCAAATTGAGCTAGGAAGTTGAAAATTGGTATGTAAACTTGATTGGGGCCACAGATGTACCTTTCGGGGGTTTCAAATTTTCACCCCCCCCCACGACCTTGAAAAAATGTGTATTGTTGGTTTCCTTATTTTTCGAGTTTGTTCCTCTCCTAGTTCTCCTCCAAATTGAGCTAGGAAGTTGGAATTTGGAATGTAGACTTGGTAAGGGCCATAGATGTGGATTTTGGGGGTTTCGACTTTCCAAACTCATTGCTCCCCCTTACAATTTACAAATGTAGTTTTTAGGCAGATTTTCTCATATTTATCGCAGGTTCCTCGCATAACCCCCCCCCCCTCTAAACTGAGCTAGAAAGTTGAAATTTGGTATATAGATCATGTAGAGGTCGTAAATGTATCTTTTGGACGTCTTGACTTTTCAACCTCATTACACTTCCTCATAGTCCCAAAAAAGTAGGTTTTCTGTCGATTGTTCTCATTTTTTGGATTTGTTCCTCCCATAATTTCCCTCCAAATTGAGATAGGAAGTTAAAATTTAGTATATAAATTTCGTATCGTTCCTAGATGTGCCTTTCGCGAGTTTCAACTTTTCAACTCAATTCCACCCCCTCACTGCCCCAAAGGTTGTTTTTTTGTCGATCTTTATTTTTTGAGTTTGTTCCTTGCATATCTCCCCTCCTTTCCCTTGGATAAGGAAGTTAGATTTTTATACGTTGAAACACGTAATCATAATATTTTGACGAAAATCGAGTCTTGTAGATAATTATTCCGCTCTATTTGCTGGATAGTGAACAAGTTTCTCAGAAAAAGTGTTGATTTCATTTAAATAACAGTAATGCCATTCTATTCTTTCATCTTTATCGCATTTTACAACGCTTAGGGTAAAATAGAACACAGGTAAATGTACAATACAGTACGTTACGTAGAACAGAATACACCACCACGCACATCTTCATCTCTCAGAAGGGGTTTTAGCGCCCTTTAATTTATCTTCTCTTTCTCGTTTAAACAGCTGTCTCATTAAATTAATCAAAATGTTTAAACGATCGTTCTTCTCCGCTCTTTGTTGTTCTCTTAAACCAGAACATCGTATACCGATGTATTTTCATCGTTCCCTCTCCTATCTTCCACAACAACCTCACTTCCATGAAATAGTACACGTATACACGAGCACAGATATCTAAATTATACACGTCTAGTTCATCAGAATGTATCATTGGTTTATGATCTATTCTATAAGTACTGGAACGAAAAATGTCGAGCGAAAGAATTAAGAAAGCGAAATAAAGATCACCCAAACATATGTTGTTTTTTTTTTCATTTTTTATTCGTTTGTACACTTTGAAGGCCACTTGATTAATTCGAAAGGCGAAAAATTTCTCACATATAGTACAATAGAAGCCAATAAACGAAGAAAAAGAGGACACACTCGAGTTTTTTTTAAAAATGTCTTGACATTGGCATATTCCGAAACTAGAAGAAGTACAAGAAGAAAGATGTTCATCATCCGAGAGTAGTGTTTTTTTTTGACCATTTTCGTCGTGCTGAGAGGTCAAAAACGCAAAAATTGCCCCTTCTTAAGCTAATTGATAGAGAATCGAAAGTTGTATAACATATCCAAAAATCAACGTTATAAGTCAATTAGGACGGAAAATATGAGGTTTTCCCCCTTCTTAACCTTGAAAAAGGACTGTTCCTCCTCTATCTCCCCACCAAATTGGTTTCCGACTTTTTATTTCCATTGCACCTCCTCAACGGCCCCAAAAAAGTGGTTTTTATCGGTTTTTCTCATTTTTCTTATTTTTTGAGTTAACTCTCCTCTAAACTGAGCTGGGAAGTTGAAATTACGTATGAACATTACGTAGGGGGTCCTGATGTGCGTTTGGGGGGTTTGACTTTTCGGCCCCATTTCACTACCTTCACTGCCTCAAATATGTGGTTTTTTGGTCGTTTTTTCTTATTTTTTGAGTTTATTCCTCGCATAACTCTAATCCAAACTGAGCTAGGTAGTTGAAATTAGGTATGTACACTCAGAAATGGCCCTAAATCTGCCTTTTGGAAATATCGACTTTTTAGCCTCATTGAACTCTTCCTAGCCGCAATGCTGACTATTTTTCAATTCTCATGATTGTAATGTGTTACGAAAACCAGGCTGAAATGTTTTTTTAATTTTAGAAAAATTTCTAATTTTAAATAATTATAAGTTCGAGTTTTTTTTTTCGCATCGCTTCCACAGCCTATTTGGCCTTTTTTTTCATCAGAATGTACACCTTACCTAACCAACAATAATAGAAAAATTAATTAAGAAATCCTCGTACTCCTTCAAATACAAAACAACTACGTAAAATCTGACAATTTCAACAAGTTCCTTACATTCTGAATGGTTTTTTCAAAAATTCTCTAGAAAAAAAAATAAATGAATAGTAAAGTGAAACGTGCACGGTGTAATAATATCATTACTTTAATTCGCATGAGTACATATTTCGGTGTACAATCCAACCAAGATTTAGATTTCTATCGTAACTTTATGTTATATTTTTCAAGGGTGATACTTAAATCATACGATCTTGTTGCTATTTATAATATTAATATACGATGCTCGGAAAGATAAAATGTCAAAATGAATCCTTTCTTCATTCGAGCTGTTGCTTATAAAGTCTTTACCGTACAGCTTCCCTACACTTCACCACTAATTCAGTTCTTTAGTTAACTTGATTATAAACAATACATTTATTTCTCTTTTGTAAATATAAAATCATAATGGAATTAGCTAAACCTACAGTAAACTAATTTTGAATGTTCACATGCTGTTTCAGGTAAGCGACAAGTTTTCATTTGGCAACAAATGTAAGTAAGTAATATGTACATACAAATAGCAATCCGACAAAAAATTCATTTAGGTAAGCAAACCCTTCAATACAACAAATAAGGTAATTGTACCAGTAGTTGACCAGTCTATAGAGAATTTTCCAGAAAAATAATTAACGAGCTATGTGTCAAAAAAATGCCTCGAATACTCCTTTATCAATGGATTTGTTCGTTAACAGCGTTGACTCATAAATTTTTTTCAATTTTAATTTTTGAAGCTCAAAATTCAATGAAATGCTCATTTTTCCAGTAGTTGATCACCTAAAATAAACTTTAAAAGTAGTACAATCACTATCAATGAAATTAATTTCATTAAGATAATGGAATAACATATGCATATTGAAATTTTATGAATGTTTGGCCTGTTTTGAGCACAAATCACGAATAATTTTTGATCCTCCATGTATATTGCAATTAGTACAGTTTTCACTGACAAGGCGTATTATCCCCACAGGTAGAATTAAGCTCAAAAGCCCCTTTTTAAGGGTTGATGAAAGCGTAGGTGAAAGTAAAGGTAGATGTAAAGATATTATGAACTCCGAGGGATGCCATTGAGCACAGTTATTTTCGTAGGAATATGATTTTTTAAATTCTCTTTTGGAGGGAGGAAGGTTCAGACCCCCAAACCCCCATCTCTACTCCTCTCCCCCTGCTTAAGAAGTAGGAGATTCTAGGGTTTATTTTTGTTTTTTTAAGGATTTCTTCTGCCCTAAGACTACTTCAGCTTCTCCTTCCTCCTGACCAGAATAATTATCATGAAAGATTATTGTATTTCTGACCATTGAGGGAATATGATAATGATCAACTTTTGGAACTGAAAAACCAGTACTTGAAGCTGGTCATAAGTTTGGTCCGGTAGATAATCAATGGTTTTATGACAACTTATACATGGTTAAATTCAATCTCATACAGATGAAAAACATTTCTGAAGATTCCTCTTTTATTATATATACTTGATATTGCATGTATATAACTTTGTTTAAATGAAAATATCGTTACAAAATATTCACGTATCTTAATTGAATCTTAAGAGACGCAAGAAAATTGCGACATTTTTACACGGGGCTTTTTGAATTACATTTTATGCATCATATGAATAAAAAAACAAACAAACAAATATCTACTGGTTTTAGGAATATTGCAACTTGTATTTTATACCAGTTTTGTCAACCTAACTCACGTGAGGGCTGGTACGGTTAGCTTATTACATTTCAGAGAAACAAACTGAAAAGGCAGAACACTTTTACCTATTTTCTTCCCTTAAAAAAAGAACAAATTACACTTAAAACTACTAAAAAATTCACTCTACACAGTGAAAAAGTCCAAGCCATATAACCTTTTATGCATTGCGCATTAAAAATAACAACGTAATGAATACGTAAGAAAAAAAAAAAAACGACAACAATTACAAATAATTTAATCCAACACAAAATAGACCATTACCGTCGGTAAGCGATTTCCGATACTTCTGCTTCGCGCAGAATGGCATTATTGCAGTCGTAAATTGGCACAATTAGAAATTTACTTACATCCGACTAACTTTTCCATAATGCTTAATACGTTTGTCGAAGAAAATTAATTTCCTCGTTTGAAACACTCACTTAAACACGAAGACGCCGCAAACTTACAAACGCAAAACTTTTACGACTCAAGAGGAGTATGAAAGATATAGCAAAACGATGGTGGGTGAGAAAGACACAGGACACCTAGCACAATCCGTACAACTTGAAGAAAAACGTGCTGTAGGGTGGGTCGGCGAGTGAAGGGGCAGAGGCCACTGTTAGACCGGTTAAATATCGAGTCGAAGCGAAAATGATTTGAATAAACTTTACTACCGGCTACGACTATCGTAAAGATGTACATTGCAAGCCACGATCAGAAGAGGTAACTGTAATACAAGTAGGCAATGGGGGTGGCGCACGGACGCTGCGAGCAAGTTTACAACTTACCCGAAATAGTTTACACGAAACTTCCCTTACGGCCGCGGCCGGCCAAACGTCAAGTCCCGAAGGTTTCGCGAGCTCTCAGATCCAACAGCAGCGACGAAATCGCGCAAAACTGTAAAACACCAGAAAGGTACAGACCGGGTAAGGGCGGCACAGCAAAGATGACACAGAGAATATACAATACTCTTTAGTCGTCGTCTTTGTCTTCCTGCTTTTTCGGATTACCCGGACTTAATCGTGTAGTTTATCGTATTGCGCGTCTTCTTTGAGAATGTTAAAATACTCTTATTCAACTCCTCCTTTTCTTCGTCTATCCTGTGTACAAAAATATGTTAAGATTGTTCACGACATAGTTTCCTGCTCGTTTGATCAACGAATATTCCCCATCGCATCGTTGTCTTGAAAAATATGCGCAGATTACTGACGGTGGTGCCGATAAATCGATTATCATATAACATAGATGCACTTTCCTTCGCCCACCCACTTTGATAAAAGTCGAATACAATTTTCCTGCGTTGCATCCAAAAATATAAAAGAAAAGCTTCGCGTCGCGATGCTTCCGGAGTCAGATTTTCCTGCTGTCCACGTTCCTAATTCGTCGTACAGGTTTTGAATACATCGTATCGATAATTTAGATTAGTACACTTTTTAATCCTTGTAATTCCTCTCGCGATAATAAATTACCATGGCACTTCTAAATAGATAGCCGACCTTTAATCTCTTTGTCATCGTCGCGTAAGAATCGACGGTGAAAAAAGATTTTCATGGAAATGCATTAGAATTACCCATATTTATTGTTAAGTTGGGAAAAAATCAAAAAAAATTTTCCTTTCCAGGGCTGTAGTGGAGACCTATTTGAACTGAAATGGTTAAGACGCCCAAAAGACACACCCTGCATATCTCCTCGATCTGTGTACAAAGTTTCAAGGCACTAGCTCAATTAGGGTGACCTGTAGAGGTGGGCAATTAATCGAAAAAGTTGAAAGAATGTTTTTTTTTGGACCTAAATTTCAAAACATTTGAAGAGCTCTCAAGGATTCAACATTCGGCTTAACCGTTCACTCCAAACAAAAGCCCACGTGACCTTAAACAAACATCTCATCATGGCGCACTCTCTCCAACTCATTTCAATTCTTTAAAAAAATTGGGATACTTTTTTATTCTGATTTTTGTGAAATATTATAACTGTGCGACTTGAAAAAACAGCAGCGCAAGTGATGCTTCTAATACGTGGCAAGGGTAAGAGGAATGCCATAAAGCTAAAGCGTCGATACCACCAAAAGGCACATCTAGGACCAATACCAAATCAACACACCTAATTTCAGCTTCCTAGCTCAATTTGGAGGGGGGAGGAGAGATGTACGAGGAACAAACTCAAAAAATAAGAAAAACCTACAAAAAAAAACACTTTTCTGGGATTGTGAGAAGGTAAAATTAGGCTGAAAGGTCGAAACCCCCAAAAGGTACATCTAAAAAATATACTAAATCTACATATCAAATTTGAACTTCCTAGCTCAATTTATAAAGGAATTATATGAGAAACCACATTTTCGGGGCTGGGGGAGGGGGTGCAATCAGGCTGAAAATTTAAGACCCCCAAAAAGGCACTTCTAGGGCCTGCACTAAATGTACATAACAAATTTCAACTTTTCAGTTCAACGGGGGGGAGGGGTGTTTAATATGAGGAACGAACCCAAAACATAAGAAAACTGCCAAAAAAACACATTTCTAGGCTGTAAAGGGATGCAGCGAGTCTGAAAAATCGAAACTGCCAAAAAGCACATCTATGGCCTCCTACTGAGTCCGCATACCAGATTACAAATTTCTACCTCAATTGGGAAGGGAGATAGGGTAGGAACAACCCTTTTTTAAGGTCAGAAAGGGGAAAATATATATACCTCCCTTCCTAGTTGACCTAGGTGTCTGATTTTTGGATATGCTGTACAACTTTGAATTCTTCATCAATTGGCTGAGAAGAAATCGTTTTTGCGATTTGAACCCCTCAGCACCCCCATCCTCCAAATTCGGGTACAAATGAATTTTAGTACGAGGTAATCGCCACTCCGGGATATCAAATGGCACACCGATCAAAGCCTATTCTCCAAGTTTGATCGATTCTGGTCGGTATTGAGCTGAGCAAATAATTTTTCAATTTTGGGGGAAAATGATAAAAATAAATATCTGACATGGCCAAAAATGGTTGCAATAGTCTTCTAAGATCTCAAAATGGATTTTGTTTATATTCCCTCCTCATCCTCCATTAATCGATAGACCGTAATATAGCATAGAAAATCAAGCCATACTTGACCAAAATTGTTTAGTACTCAAAGATATCTCCAGCATCAGCAGTAACACAGCTAAATCATACCTATTACAAAAAAAGTGTGGCTGCACTCCTTGTACTTCAGTTTTGGTACATCAATCCTTTAATCCGGGGGTATATTTAATTACAGTAGAATATACCATCAGTACGAGCACTAACACAACTACTACAGCTACTAGCAGCATCAACTGCCATACACCAATTTACCAAAACATGACCAGCATTTTATATTGAATTATTAAAGGCTGCAACAAAAATACTCCTTTTCGCAAAACGGTCTTTCGCTCGTGGTCGGTCACTCTGGCATATACAGCATATATTTTACTTTCGTAAATATATACGGTACACGAACACCATCACGGGTGCTGCTGCGAATACGGTATCTTTAATATTCGACGAGTATGATACACCATGGAACCAGCTCGACCCAACTTAGCACCCCCTTTCCTCAAGACGGCAGTACCCGCTACTGGCCAATGAGCGTATTTTCTGTACCCAAAATCTCGTTGGCCTTCATATCGTATCCTCTTCTTGCATCTTGAATAACTTTATTAGATGTAGGATACACGAATAAACCCTTATGCGACACCGTCCGAGCTCGCTTGTATCGAAATTATATTTCATATTCCGCACGTTATGCCATATTGTTCTAGTGTTGTTCATGTGCTATTTCTCTATATACCTTCGTTAGTACGCTAGCATAGTACGGCGCACGACATAGGTAGATTAGGTACCCAAAATCTACGGAATTACTTTTCGAGGATTCATTTCTTACCAGGTAAGCTACTCGTATAGTTACATCACGTTATGTTTTGGCTGCCATGATCGCATAAGATTCGCTAAATAGTTCACCTCCAGTACGTGTATATATCTTCTGACTAGGACTATGCGTGTATCAAGCAGACCGCTAGCTGTGTCCCCTGCCCAACATAACATGTTATTCTATGGTTAGAATCGAAAGGGTGCCGATGAAGAATGAAAATTTGACGTATCATCAAACCAGACATAAACGTAGAGATCGGGTAAAAAGTAGATAGTAGTTGAGTTAGGAAATAGCAGCAAGAGACGAAGTGAACTGACGTACCCGTGGAAATGATTCTTATTGTGTTTCTTAATGACGTGTTAACACTCTCGTTATCTGATGTCTATTCTTGAAAGATAAAAGCAGATGGAGAAAGATTGGAAATTTCTCTACGCCTGTCAAGAACATATAAGAAAAAAACCAGTGTATGAAAGGCTACGAAAACTGCTGAAAATATTGCTCGTCGATTTCTCCCCTACTTCTGTTATTCGCTTCCTCTTTAACATCAATTTTTATTTGATTTTTCTTCTTATATATATTTTTTATTTATTTATTTTCTTTTCAATCTTTAAATGGAGGAAATTATGAAAACTAGTAGAGAACACAATATTAGAAAATGTGTGCCTTAGAAACGGTGATAATTTTTTTTACACTCTAATTACCTATTATTTAATTAAATAGATATGACTACGTGACTTTCACGAGCAGTTTGCATAAACATGTACCATTGTACCTAAATACGTACTACCTACGTAGAACATACATTGTATTTCATATTCTCATATGATTTAGGGACCAACACAATGTAGCTGGTTAGGTACAAGCATATCGATTATTACATTCTTAAAAGGGGTAGTTCACTAAACAACCTGTCTATACGCGCTTTTGATATCAGCACAGCGAAACTTTTCTTACCCAAGTTGATATTTCTGAGCAAAATTTTAATGACTCGAGAAACCCCATCAAGCCATATTCTACACGTACACTTTTCCAAGACTATACGATTAAAAAAAAAAAAAAACCGGAAGATTTTAGTAAATACATTTCATGTAGATTGTAAGTGCAGTATAGACATTATACAAGTGTACATTATGCATTAAATTTCGCAAACAACTTTTCGCAAACACACGGGTACCATAAGTCGTAAGCGTATAAAAAATTCACCCGGTAAAACTCCAAGTCACGCTAGGACAAGGCACCGCACAGCACACACAACATATTCGTTGAGATCGTACACCAGAGAAGCTGTGAGAAAGTTGACGAGTTTAGAAATCTGTTTTTCATAGAGTAGGTATTCTTCTGTTATACGAACGTACGCGTATGTGCATATTTACTTCGAAACCCTGCAACGGATGTTCATCTGAACTTACTTTATTTGCAAATCACACAAAGAAGTACAAGAAAGGCGAATACGTAGGGTAACTTTTTCGTCGGGTAGTATTTGCACAAATTAAAGAAGTACCTAAACTATACGACTTTAAGGATCTATTATTAGAATGGCAGACAAAAGAACGCAAATTACCTACACTCAGGTTAAGTGTAGAGCTAACTTTTTTTTTTCTTCAAGAATTCAACCATGAAAATTTTTAGATTTAAAGCAGCAGTTTTTATAAGAAAAATTAACACATCACAATCTACAAAACTTGCAACTAATGTTGAAAAAGAATAAAAGTCTTCTAGACAGTATCTGATATTAATTCCAAAAATGTATTCGGCATATCAAAAAACACTACGTTTAAAATAAAACAGATTGAATTACAAAAATTAGATTATGTTCATCCCAAAACTGGTTCACTAGCGTTAATTTGCATGGGTAGATTCGTTTTTAGCACCTGAAGGAAAAACTTCATTCTTATTTTAACGAAAATCTGATGAAATTATAGAAAAGAAACCAGTTTATATTTGAAACTGGTTCACCAGTATCTAACCTCAAAAAGCAAAGAGAGAGATGGAAAAAATTCATGTTGTTAATAAATCAAAACACATCTATAAAGGATATGTGGAAAATATTCAAGCCAGTAGCGTAGTAAGGAAATCGCCGCCCCGGGGAATTCAAAATTTTGTCGCCCCCTTAAAAAAAAAAAAATTTAAATGCTATGATGAAAATAAAAATACCTATACGTAGATTGTAGAACATATTTTTTATCGATTATAATATAAGGTTATAACTTTATTTTTTGGGATATCATTTCTGCAAATTGATCGAATTGATCGATTATGTCATCAAAATTAATATTTTTAGCAAAATTTTTTTCAATTGAAAGTATTGAAAGATGACATAATTGAT
>FIZR01022017.1:0-14618 GCA_900060175.1 Ferrisia virgata
ATATTCTATTGGCATAAATATGACATGAAGTTGATGTTTCAGCTGACACGTTTGCAGCACACGAATGACATATTTCTGACACATATTGGGTAGCGCTAGCGTGGCACAAATGTGTCTTATGATTGGCGCTTTTGTTGGTACTTCAACGACATATAAATGGCAGATTCATTTTGTGACTTGGTAATGGCATGTTATTGACAATGGCACCTTTTTGACACATTTGTAGCATACTTTTAACTTCGATTTGGCAGTGCATTAATGCCATATGAATGACATCCAACATGCTTTTGACTTGATTATGACACTAATGTGACTTAGGAGTGGTACACTTCTGACAACATAATGACACCATTCTGACACAGTTCTGGCATGATTCTAACACCATTCGGACACATTTATGACGTGCTTTTGACGTTGGGCACATTTTTGACACTGCTGAAAATATGTCACAATTGTGTCAGAAACATGTTAAACTGGTGTCAAAAGTAGGTCATAAATGTGTCAGAATAGTTTTAAAATCATGCCAAAACTGTGTCAGAATGGTGTCATAATGTTGTCAGAAGTATGCCCCAGAACTGTGTCACAATGGTGTCACAATGTTGTCAGAAGTGTGTCACTTCCAAGTCATATTAGTGTCATAATCAAGTCAAAAGCATGTCAGATGTCATTCATATGGCAATAGTGTACTGCCAAAACAGATTCAAGCCCACGCAGCATTAAAAACATGTCACAACAGTATAAAATCGATTTTACACGGTTGTAAAAAGCACGCCACTACCAAATCTCATAAGTGGCATAATCAAGTCAGAAGAATTTCATTATTTTGTCAATAGTGTACCATCAATGTTCCAATACGTCGTCAAGTAAATGTCGTATCATCGTTAGGACCAAAAAATAAAGTAGTTAATGTCCTTTAGGTCCTCTTATGCTAACTGCCACAGTAGCTGAATTAGTAAAGAACTAGATTTGTATCAATAGAATCCCACCATCGGCAACCAAAATTGAAAAATTTCGTTAGTCAATAGAAATAAAAAATAATTATAACTAGTGCTTTAATATTAATAGTAATTCAGAATAATGGAATATGAAATATGTCAGAAACATAATACTTTTTTTTTGATGTCTCATCCCCGTCTCTCCTAATAGACCTACGAAAAAATTTATCGTGTCAAAGTTGTAGGAAATTGAGTCTACTTTAAATTCGTATATAACTTTTGTGAGGCTAAAATTGATATTTACAGAGATATGCTGAAAAAATTGATTTTAAGGCGGGGTCTAGACCATCTCCCCCGTGGGTCGTGCTCATCTCTTATCGATGAGGACTTTTAGTATGCTGTTGGTGGACATCTTGACAAATTTGATGGGAATTTTTTTTTACTTTACCCTTTTTTTAGCTAGATTAACTAGACAAATAACGTTTTTCTTTTCTCCCTCCAGAAAGAGGACAGGGATGAAAAATTATCACTGTTGATTATTTTAGAGAAAAATAACAGTATTAAACCTATATTACATAAATTCGAATTGGATATGAAAAAATGGAGGTCAGCTTGAGTCAGAGTTTTGGGAGAAGTGATACCGAGAGGCATAAATAGGAAAGATTATTCGTATTTGAATTTATCCATAGGAGATGAGAAGTTGTATAACATGTTCAAAAACCACTCCCCCTCCTACAGTGATTAGGGTGGGAGAGATAAATTACTTTTTATCTTTCCTAACCTTGAAAAATGATTGCCAGACGCTTATCTCCCTCTAAATTGAGCTAGCGGCCTGAAATTAGACATGGAGATTTAGTAACTGCCCGATATGGGTTTTTCGGGAGGTTTGATTTTTCACCCCTTTTCCCCTTATATTTCCTTACAGTCTCGAAAAATTAGTTTTGTTCAAGTAGAGTTCGATTTTTAAACAGTTTTTCAAGTTGGTTCCTTACATACCCTTCCCCTCACTATAGAGCAGGAAGGTTGAACTTGGCACGTATATTCACTATGGATTAATACAGCTCCACTCCATCATCTCACTCAAAACGGAGTTTGGTACTCGTTGAGGTATTTACCAAGAATACAAGTGGACATCAAAAATTACAATAAAAATAACAAATGCAAATAAGCATTAATTCTATGCACGTCGAATTCAGTGAGCACATTTAAACCACCTGGGACTTATACAATTTACCTCCATTTGCGCTGCAACCCCATCATCAAGTATTCCCTCGCTAATCCACACGATAACAATAATAAAATTCAAACTCACCTTGAACATTCTCAAATCTTCAGCATCCGATGAACTCATCGTGATCTGCGGTTCTTTGCCAGTTTTAAATAAAGGAAATCCACTAAGGAAAACATTACGTAAAGCGAGTTCTGGATGTTTGACAACATAATCTTCCATCTTGATTGGTTCTTTAAATTTAGCGGCACCACTTTCCAATTCTTTACTTTCGACCAATAAAGCTTTGAAAAAGCTACCCAGTCCTTTGGATACTAAAGTTTGCAAATCGAATAAATCCGGGTTTCTGAGATCCCAATTCAAAATCTCATCGGGTCCTTCGTACCAAGCGTCTTCATTTACGTATTCTCTTTCGAAAGATTTAATCAATGGGTTGAAATTTTCTGCGAATGAAAAAAAACAGATTAAAATTTAAATGCCCGTCCTTCGAGGTGCTTAATAGATTCACGATGATCAGTAACAGATTCGGAATCACAAGCCCAAATTTTCTACATTTCGATATCCCACTCGAAAATATTATAAATTTTGGATTTTGGCCACTTGTCTTCCGCGGCCACTAACAGATTTCGGATATCAGGATCAGATACGGAATTACAAGTTAAAGTTTTCTACATTTCGACACACCACTCGAAAATACAGTAAATTTTGGATTTGGACCCTTCACCACCCGGGGTTCCTGGCGGATTTATAGAGGTATTAGTACCGGATTCAGAATTCCTACGTTAAATTACCTATACTTCGATACCATATTCGAAAATATTACCTATTTTGAATTTTCGCCCTCCACCCATTACGGTTCCTAATGGATTTTGAGTGAGATAAGCACCAGATTCAGCATCACAAAACCAATTTTTAACATTTCGATACCCCATTTAAAAATATTGCCAATTTTGGGCTCTCTACTCTTTGGGACTCCCAGTGAGTTTAGATTGATATTAGTACCGACTACCGAATTCGAATCACAGGGACAAATTACCTATATTTCGATACCCCACTCGAAAATATTGTCAACTTTAGATTTGGACCCTTCACCATCTGGGGTCCCAAATGGATTTAGAGAGGTATTAGTACCGGATTAAGAAATCCTTGGTAAAATCACCTATATCCCGATACTCCTTCAAAAATACTATCTATTTTGGGTTTTGGCTCTCCCCTTTCTCGGATCCCTAACGGATTTAGAGTGAAATAAGCGCTATATTTAGCCTCACAAAACCATATTTTCAACTTTTCGATACCTCATTTAAAAAATATTTTCAATCTTCGGCCTCTGCTCTTTGGGGCTCTTAGTGAGTTTAGATTGATATTAGAGCCAAATTCGAATCACAAGGTTAAATTACCTATAACTTCGATATTCCACTTGAAAACCATTGTCAATTTGGAATTTGGGCCCTTTACCATCTGGGTCCCAAATGGATTTAGAGAGGTATAACATCCGATTAATAAACCCTTGGTAAAATTACCTATATCTCGATACCCCACTCAAAAATATTGGTCAGTTTTGGATTTGGGCCCTTCACCATCCGGGGTCCCAAATGGATTTAGTGAGGTATTAGCACCCGATTAATAAATCCTTGGTAAAATTACCTATATCCCGGTACACTACTCGAAAAATATTGGTCAGTTTTGGATTTGGACTCTTCACCATCTGAGGTCCCAAATGGATTTAGCGATGCATTAGTACCCGAATTAAGAAACCCTTGGTAAAATTACTTGTATTCCGATACCCCAGTCGAAAATATTGGTCAGTTTTGGATTAGGACTCTTCACCATCTGGGGCCCCAAATGGATTTAGAGATGCAATAGTGAAACGCTTGGTAAAATTACCTGTATCTTGATACCCCCTTGAAAATACTATCAATTCTGGCCCTTTCTGGGATTCTTAACGGATTTAGAGTAATTTTCAACTTTTCAATACCTCCACTTGAAAGCAATGCCGATTTTGGGCCTCTGTTGTTTGAGGCCCTCAATGGGTTCAGATTACTATTAGTCCGGAATGCGAATCACAAAGTCAAATTATGTACATTTCGATGCCCTAATTGAAAATATTGTCGATTTTCGACTTTGGCCCTCTACCTTGCGGGCCTCAAATAAGTACAATAATTAAATGCACAATGTTCTCTCTTCAAGATTCAACTTACTGTTATTATGGCAAATGAGATTCTTCACTTTGATATTCCTCTGTTGGGCGAATCGACCAAAACTTTGGCATTTGTCGACTTTACTACGACCACCGAACACTCTCGGTGAAATGGTCAGCGTCTTCAAGGTCTTAAAAGATTTCAAATCATTTTCGTTGATCTGTATAGCGCTGTTATTATCCAAATTTAAATACTTCAGCACTGGTAGAATCTGGGCGAAATTTGGTATTTTTGTCAAATTGGCCCCATCCAACGATAAATATCTCAAATAATGTAATCTTTGTTGAAATATGTATTCGCTGGATAATGGATTCCTGTCCAAGTACAAAACTTCCAAAGATACTGGTAAATCTGAGAATACATTCTGCAAATGGTTTTCGCTCAAGTCTAGTATTCTGAGCGAGTTTAACTTTTCAAACGTACTGTAGTGTATACTCTTGATACTGTTATTAGCCAAGTATAACTCTATCACCGACAGGCAGCTGTTAAATGAGCCTTGATTTAGACGCTGGATACGATTATTGGATAAATCTAAAACCTTTTATTTTGAAAACAGTAGAAAAAGTAAAAACAAACTCGAATTAGGTGGCTGTTCAGTTTAAAATGGTATTATGAAATCTTACTTATACTAATAGATAGGTACCTTACTCACCTAGCTACCTACCTAACGAACGTCTACTATATACATTTAGAACGTCGAACGAACTTTCAACTCTGACAGCGTGATCTCGTTATTAAGTCTAGCTTTTTAATTAAATTTACTCGTTCGAAGCGTCACTTCGCGTCGGTCGCGTCACATCGCATCGTATACTTAACTTACCTACCTTTCACCTATTGGTCAAAAGTTTACAATTAATACCGCGACGAGTGAATAGAAAAGCTACTCGCACTGGTGAAAATTCGTCTTTTAATGCGGAATTTTCATCGAGAAGGCGAATACAATGACCCAACGTATCGTAATCGATACGTATACGAACAAGATTAACAATCCGCATACGGGAAATTACCGTCAATTGTATCCTTATCTCATTTCTACTTCCATTCACAGCTTGACTTTGATTTCGTTAATGAGCGATGACTTTTATTTACATCATTTTTAATCCGATTTGTTTTATTTTCAAGTTTAACAAAATATTATAGAAAATAATCCTTCACTTTTCGTCATCGAATTAAAAAACGAGTCATCAAAGGCAACATAATTTCCAAGTCGAAAGTAGAATTTCATTTAAGCAAATAAAGGTACTCGCTATTTTCAAACGTTAAAAAATGGAACCAAAAGCTGCAACACGAAGATCACAAAATTTCAAGTTTTCCAAAAAATAAAAAATTATTCGTCAAATCTTCGCTAAATATTTTTTTCGGCTCTGAAAAATATAGATTTTTACAACTAATGGCGAAAAATTTTCATCTGTTCGTTAACTTTTATCGAATTTTTCTCAACATGAAAGGGTACTGGCGGAATGAGATAGAAGACACAGAAAATTGACCCATGATTTGACAAAAATCTTGAAATTCATCGAAAATTGGGGAAATATTTGACAAAAATGAGCTAAAAACGCAGTAAATTGATCAAAAACTATGAAAAATAAGTGAAAATTGATCAAAAATATGTATAAGAAAGTTAAAAATGATGGAAAATTGGGTAAAAAATTGACGACGATGAGTTAAAACTGCCAAAATTGATCAATAATCACGAAAAAATGTTGAAAAGGCTGAAAATTGACCTGAAATATGAAAAAAAAATCATTAAAAATCATTATAATTCGGGTAAAAATTGACGAAAATGAGCTAAAAATGCCGAAAAGTGATCAAAAGTCGTTGAAAATTATTGAGAATTGGTTAATAACATGAGAAAAATCGTAAAATATCACTACAAAATTCAGTATAACATTACCAAAAATCAGTTTAAAATGCCGAAAATTGCTAAAAAATGTAGAAAAATTGCTGAAAACTGACTTAAAAATATGAAAAAATTAGTAAAAAAACATCGAATATTGAGTAAAAATTGACCAAAGATCATTAAAATATGGGTAAAAACTGACAAAAATAAGTTGAAAATGTCAAAAATTGATCAAAAATTGCGTAAAAATGTTGAAAAATTGCGGAAAATTGACTTGAAATATGAAAAAATTTCTTAAAAAAAGCATCAAAAAATGGGTAACGACTTATTGAAATTTGGGTAAAAACTGACTAAATGTGTTAAAAATGACGAAAAGTGCGAAAAACTTTGCATTTTCATTATCATTTTTGTCAAATTTTTACCCTATTTTCAAATTTTTTTCATATTTTTTGCCAATTTTTAGCAGTTTTTCAACATTTTTTCATCATTGTTGATCATTTTTCGAGATTTTTAACTCATTTTTGTAAATTTTCACTTCTTTTGTTAATTTTGTGACCGATTTTCGGTGATTTTTTTAGACGAGTTTTCACATAATTTACGTTAGTTTTCAGCTATTTTCCAACATTTTACCACGTTTTTTGATCAATTTTTCGCATTTTTAACCCATTTTTGTCAATTTTTTACCCGATTTCCATTCATTTTTGTCAATTTCTTGCTCAATTTTCAGTAATTTTCAACAAATTATTACACATTTTAAGCCAATTATCAGCTACTTTTCAACGGTTTTTTTGTGATAATTGATTAATTTCCCCCATTTATAACTAATTTTTGTCAATTTTTTACCAAATTTTCGGGAAATTTTGAATAAATTTATCCATATTTCAAGTAATTTTTCAGTTATTTTTCTGCATTTATTCGTGATTTTTGGTCAATTTTTGCCATTTTTATTTAATTTTTGTCAATTTTTTACCCAATTTTTGATAATTATTAACGTTAATATAGATGGTTTTGATCAATTTTCATATATTTTCCAACTTTTATTTCGCAATTTTTGATCACTTTTTCGCATTTTTCATACTTTTCTGTCAATTTTTTACCCAATATGAAATAATTTTTAACAATTTTTTTGTAATTTTTGATAATTTTTAGCAATTTTTGATCATTTTTCACTCATTTTTTAGCATTTTTTCGTGATTTTTGATTAATTTTCTGTGTTTTTTTGGTGATTTATGTAAACATATTACCCAATTTTCACCCATTTCTCAACATTTGTTCGTGATTTTTGTTCAATTTTCTGTACTTTTTAATCAATTTTGTCGAATTTTCTCCATTCTAATGATTTTTAACGATTTTTAGCCAATTTTAACCGATTTTTTCTTCATTATTCCGTGTTTGTTGATCAATTTTCGACACTTTTTACCTGTTGTTGTCAAATTTTTTTTCAATTTTCAATGAATTTTGACAGTTTTTTTCATATTTTCGGTCAATTTTTACATATTTTTCAACAGTTTTCCGGGATTTTTAATCAATTTTTGGCACTTTTTATTCATTCCTGCAGTCTAATTTTTTTACAATTTTTAATGATTTTTAAAAATACTTTCCTTGAATTGGTTTATTACTCCCTCTTTCTTTATTTCTGAGAACTAAGATTTTAAAAAATGACACGACCTCTGCTCGCCCCTAAACCAGCTGCTTGAGAAATTTCACGGTTACACCAGTGAAACAACATCAGTTCTTTTCAAAAAAATTGCCTTCAAGAAAATATCAATTTAAAGCAGCTTCGGATCGGCCATGAAGCACTGTAAAAGATGTCGAAATAACTTGCCGTTTAAAATTTCACATGATTTCGAAGGAATGAAAAAGGGATTCAAGTTTAGAAAAATGACAATCTAGTTGCACTGTAATCTCGCAGATAAAAACTTTCGAAGAGAGAAAAAGAAAAATGACTTGACGTAACCAAAAACCCTTCTTTTCACTATATCTTTGAAAACAATCTCAAAACATGGTGGAAAATAGGAATAAAAAAAGTCACTTTTTTTCCAACATTGCAAATATAAAATACCGAGCTGAATTTGGAATTTTTTCCTTCACGCAATATGGATTCAGACCTATTTTTTTTTTTTTTTTTGCAATATGTTATTGAACTCAAGAACTTGTAATTAAAAATTCGTCGAAAAAAAAACAGATCCAAGAAAAATAAATTGACTATGAACCATAGTACATTACGATAAAATTTTTTCCTGAAAATGATTCATCTAAGCATAGTAGATAATTCTGTCTTTTGGAATCCATCCTGACTTCTTTTTTTGAAATTCTCCAGCTCACCAATTTCAACGAATCCAAGCTTAATCTCCTATTTTTTTCCACTTCAATTAATCATTATTTCTTTGTAAGTAAATAAATAAAGAGTCAGTTTTCAACTGCGTAATTACTGTCGTGAAAAAATATGCATCAATTCCAATTTTTGAAAATGAAATCTTCAAATTTTCACCATTAGGAATTCGTGACCTAACAGCAATTGTGGAAATGGAAGCATATTGATAAACTATTCAATTACGAGTAATTTGCCCGGTAGAGCACCCCTACCTTCTCTCCTTCAGAAGCTATAAGTCCAAAAGTGAAATTAGGTAAGGGGTACAATTTTCACAACTTTGAGAACCCCAGAAACGAGTTTTCATCTTTAATTTTCCACAACATTTCAAAGTAAAGTCATAAAATTAACAGCGGTCAAGGCCAACTAATTTTTTTCAACATTTCAATTTGAAATTTTAAAATCAATTCCGGGTCGAGCTAAACTTTTGTCAATGTCCACTGCTGACAGATTAACTTCAAACATGTCTAATTTTCCTCAACATTTCAACTTAAAACATAAAATCCGTCCACTGATGCCAGTCCAATGATGACGTCACACTGTTGACGATCCACTAATGGCATCCAATGATGACGTCACACTGTTGACGGTTTTTCCAGAATGCGCTATCAAACATCTTTCAACGTTGAAAAGTTGAATAATTAAAAAAATGAAGTAAAAAAATTGAAAATTCGAAAAATTAAAAGAATAAAAAAAAATTAAAAAATAATAAATCATGTCTTAAGGATGGGGGTGGTTATCTGAAAAAGTGACGTTTCTGATTTCTGATATCAAGTTTTTGATCAAAAACTCGCGATGAATGAAGTTTATGGATGATTTTCAGCACTTCATGTTACAATGTTGACTTATGATGATTCAAAATTTTTCCACGCAAGGCAAAAGTGCCTCCTAATTGTTTTATTTCGGTTTGTTTTCTGCCATAACTCCCCTCAAAATTGAACTAGAAAATTGAAATTTGATAAGTAGGGTCCTAGATGCCCCTTTTTGGGGGTTTCAACTTTTCAGCCTCATTACACCTCCCTCTCTCCACCCACCCCACATAAAAACGCAGTTTGTGTCAGTTTTTCTTACTTTTTGAGTTTATTCCTTGCATATCCCCCCTCTTCTTTTCAAATTGCGCTGGAAAATTGAAATTTGGTACGTAGATTTCGTATAAGTCCTTGATATATATTTGGTTATGCCGAATTTTTAGGCTCATTCGACCCCCTCCCCCCTCTCACCTATTGATTACGAAAAATGCATTGTTTTGTCTTATTATTATTTTGGTAATTTTTATATTGTATTGAAAAAATATGAACGACGATAAACTCATATAATACACCTTCCTTATTAGTCTGACTTTCTATGACATATTGTGAATGAAAACCAGGCTATTACAGCCTATAGACCAACGGCGGATGAGGGGGGGGGTTATCAACAAAATCTATTTGGGGTCCTAGAAGACTATTAACACAGTTTTTAATCAAGCCAAATATTTATTTTTACCCTTATTTTTTTTTTATTTATTTATTTTTATAATACCACTCCAATTCGGTCAATCTGGTCAGTTTGGCGGCGGATTAAATATATATGAGTGGGGATGAACTTGGGCCAAAATTCAGTAATGCCCCAATTTTAGGTGAGAGGGTGCTGAGGGGCTAAAATTGCAAAAATTGCCCCCTTTTAATCCAATTGATAAAGAATCAAAAGTTGTATAACATATCCAAAAATCAACCTCCTAAGTCTATTAGGAGGGGAGATATGGAGGTTTTCCCCTTTTCGACCTTGAAAAAAAAGGCTGTTCCTCCCCTATCACCCCACCAAATTGAGCTAGGAAGTTGAAATTCGGTATGTACATGCAGTAGGTGCCTTAAATTTACCTTTTGAGGATTCCGACTGGTCAGCTCAATTACACCTACTCACAGCCCCCCCAAAAAGTGGTTTCTTGGTCGCTTTTTCTCATTTTTCTTATTTTTTGAGTTTTTCCCTCCCATACCTCCCCACCAAATTGGGCTAGAAAGTTGAAATTAGATGTATCTCGTCTGTAGAGGCCCTTGATGTTCCTTTTGGGAGTTTTGACTTTTTAGCCCCATTCAACCCTTCCTACACAAAATGCTTTTTTCAATTCTCAGGATTGTAATATGTCACCAAAATCAGGCTGTTTTTTTTTTTATTAAACTAAAAATTCCTAAAAGTGACCTTTGTTTATTCAATCAATAGCACATAAATATAGGCCTACGTATATGCCAATTTCAACAAGGGTGGTTACAAAGCCAGCACTATGGAGCATAAGCTCTACATAGTACGAACTACGTCGTAAGTGTTGCTTTTATGAAAAATATTATGTATCTACAATTGTATCTACATTTATAAAACCTTGTTACCTATTACCTGGTAAGCTAATCAAGTCGATCTTATCACGAATCTCATCAATTATTTATTATTTAGCTATTATAAACTATGTCATAAAAATGGAAATAATATTCCTTTTTTATTCACCTCGAATAAGATAAAACACTTTATATAGAAGCACTGGGTAGATATAGGTACAATGTGAAAGGAGGCAAGTAGAAGTACAGATTGAATCTTGTAAAAATAAAATCACATACCTAATACCTATTATCGACTTATTACAGGACGCGATGGTGACGACGTATCTACATTTGAGTACGTAGTAGTTATTAATAAGCAGATAAAATAATTTATATAGTTCAAGGAATGAGAAAAAAAATAATACCTCTAAATAATACTCACTTTAGTATCAGCCGGTAATACTGGTACAGATGTTAAATTTTTATTGCGACAGTCTAGATATCCAGTCGACTTGACGTATATGCATTTCTGTTGTTGGGCATCGATACTCGTAAAAGATATCCATAAAAAAATGCAAGCTATATAGAAAAACATAACCAGTATTAAGTAATTAAGTAAATATGCAACGAAGATGTAATAAAATATTGGCGAAAAAATTAATCTGGTAATTCGCACTTCACAGAACGACCACTAAGTACTAAGTATACATACGCCGTTTGCCAATTGATTTATAATCTCATATATCATCGTGCGGATAATAAATAAAAAATTAATAAAAAAAATTTTCCAATTTATAAAGCCATTAAAATAACGTAGTTCGTACTAAGAATTAAAATATGCTTACATTAACAACAGATAAGACGAACCAAAAATCAGACATAAAAATAATGCAAATTTACATACAAAGACGTAGCTTAGGTAACTTGACGTCATTATTTTGGAAAACTTTACCAATCTCGTTAAAGTTTTTGCATTCGTGTATTTTATTAATATCAATTTTCGTACATTAGGTTCGGTTTGAAAGTCGAACTTAGTCAAAAGGCAACGGTTTCTATAAAATTATGAGAATAAAATATCCTCCAGCTGCGTATATATATATATTTTTTATTAAACGTTGAAAATTATTCCAAAATAAAGCATACTTACGTAGCAAAACCGAGCGGAAATTCAAAGGTAAAATTCTCTCTTCGAGTAACATTTTTCACGCATTAATAAACTTTAAATAAATAAAAAAAAAAACGTAAAACCAACTACTTCTTATGCAGCACGAACATAGCACACATCATATACGTTTCCAAAACAACAATAACGACGAAGAATGAAGACGAATCTATCTACATAATAATACGACTTATCAATTATCATTAACGTTTGATAAAAATAAATCGTCATCGTAGTACCAAAAGTCAATTATTCATTATTGATAATGAACCAGTTCGACGCGAGTCCATTTAAAAAATCCTACATAGTTGAAAATACATACATAATACTTCCTATCAAAATGGTTTCACAAAAATTACATTCATATATGAGTCATACGCCGTAGTTTTCATTGAAATATTATTTATCGTGAGGGTAATTTCCTTTATTATACTACACAGATATTTCGAAGCTTTGAAGTTTGCAAATTTATCAACGTCATTACCGTCTCTATCGTTCTCTCTCTTACTCTCTCTCATCCAGCTCGAAATTCATATCTGTACAGTTTTCTAAAATATTTACCGTAGTAGCTTTATCTCGTAAAAAGGGTTACCCTTGGAACGGTTAACAACCCTTGATATTGTCAAGGTCACACGAGTCCGGTACCCTTTATACTCGCTGTAGCTGGTGTCATCGTTTTAGTCGTACTGGTTGCTTAGCATGTCATATCCTACGAGAATAATTTCAAGCTATCGAGCGAAGGTACGAAAAAAAAAAGAAAAAAAAAATAGAGAAAATACATATTTTTAGTTTCGATTTTTAGGTCGAGGTATAAGAGCATTTCGTAAATGAGACAGGTAAACTGTGTATATCATATTTGATATCGAATTTAGGTATATGTAAATTTTTGAAATTGACTGAACGAATTGAATTGAAATTTTCAATTCGGTATAATTACTTAGTATGCTGGAAATAGCTACGAAATAAAAGTAAAATGTATAAAATTTATTTTGATGATAAATTACCATAAAATGTATAACCTTGATAATTGTGACAATAAAAGGAGCTCTAATTAATGTACAATAGCCTCACAGCAGTGAAATTATAATAATAAAGAGGAAAAAGTTGTGTCAAAGGATATTTTTCATGCTGTAACACCCTCACTGTGTATCTTATAAAATTGATTTTAAATGTACACCTAATTAGTACGGAAAATATTCACGATAAAAGTTTCATGCGAAAAAGTTTCGTCATTTTGCGAAAAAATAATAAATAACGAGAAAAATATTTTAAACATGGGTGAACTCGAAGAAGAAAATGAAATAGAAGCCCGCGTTAAGAAGCTAGGTACCTATTTTACATTTCCAACCGAAATTTTGGTAATTTGATCAAATCCTTGGTATATATTGCACGACTGAAATAACAATAACATAAGGTACCTTATTTCAAATAAATACAAGTTCAACCGAGTAAAAAATTTCAAAAGTAAAATTGTGGTGGATGAAAAATGAGCTCTGCCAGACTGTTTTTTTAGCCTGATTTTCTTTAGTAATATTGTCAATGAAAAGCAGGCTATTATCAAGCTGCGGTGCATGAAGGACGAAATATCAACGAAGTCCGATTTTTTGGCCACGTATGATATTTATTTTTATTTTTTTGGCCCGAAATTGAAAATTTTTTTGCTCCACTCGATACCGACCGAAACCGATTAAATTTGAGGAATAGGCTTCGATTGGCATGTCATTTGATATTCCGGAGTGGGGTTGACCTCGGGTCAAAGTTCAGTTATGCCAAAATTTAGGGGAGAAAGTGCTAAGGAGCTAAAATTTCAAAAATTGTTCCTTTTTGAGCCAATCGATAGGGAATCTAAAGTTGTATAAGATATCCAATAATCAGCTTCCGAGGTTAATTAGGAGGGAAAATATGAGGAGTTTTTCACTTATTGGCCTTGAAAAAGAGCTGTTTTTCTACCCAACAAATTAAGCTTGGAAACTGAAGTTGGTAGACGCCATGGCTATGTCTTTTGGGGATTTCAAACTTTTTAGACTTATAGCATCCCCTCAGAACCCAGAAATGTGGGGTTTTGTTCGATATTTTTCATGTTTTGAGTTTATTCCTCGCATAGCTCTCATTCCCTCATTGAATTAGGAAGCTGAAATGATATGTACATTTACTAAGGGCCCTAGATGAGCCTTTTCGGAGCCAAAAAATTTGGAAAGGAATGATTTTCGACTAATTTGGAAACGCCGAATACGAATCCGTCGTTCATTTTTCGTTTGAAATTCTCGTTCGCATTCTGATTATTCCCCCCTCCCTCCCACCGGTCGGTGTTTACAATGCTGCAATTATATTCCTCAGCTAGAATTTTAATGACGTAATCTGATGTAAAATTTTACGCTGAACAACTTCACATCCGTTCATTTTTAACGTATCAGCCATTATTTCGGAGAAAAACGCATTTTGAACATTTTTTGAGGTTTTTGAAAACCGCCTAAATGTCAAAAAATTGAAAAAATGTCTAAAAATATACTCGTCATAACACTTGTTTCGGTACAAAAAAAAATGTCGTTTCCCCCCCCCCCCTCCACAGTCCGTAGCTGTAATAATTCAAAAT